>ML099464.1:2312-32758 GCA_003697995.1 Taxidea taxus jeffersonii | reverse complement strand
GTAGATGGATGGTGGGTAGGTGAGTGGGTGCATGGATGAGTGAGTAGATGGATGGATGAACGGATGGGCAGTGGATGGGTGGGGGGTGGGCATGGAGACAAGCGGGTGGATGGATGGATGGATGGAGGAACAGTGGATAGGTGGTAAGTGGGTGGGTTAGTATGAGGATAAGTGAGTACGAGTGGATGGATGGTGCATAGGTAGGTGGACGGATGGTGGGTGCATGGGTCGCTGGGGCCTGTTTATGAGTCAGTGGATGGATGGACAGTGGATGGGTGGTCGGTGTATGGTATGTGGACGAGTGGGTGGATGAGTACACAGATGGGTGGATGGGCACATGGGAGAAAAGGCTGGTGGGAGGACATAAATGTCAATTCTCTTTCTCTCAATCACTTCAAGAATAAAGTGTCGATTTGGTTCCGGTAAATCCTTAATGCTTCTTTAACTCACTGATCCCTCTCAGGAAAGCACAAAGAGCTCTGGGAGGGCCACGGTATACCTAATGACAGTATAATGACATTTTTTTTTTATGCTTCCCGTGGATTTAGCATCATGGTAATCATGACTTCATCGTATGTTGTGCTGGTTTTCCTCATACACGGGGAAGTTAAATAAGCTCTTTTCAAAATTAAATTTTTAAGAGGGAAATATTTTCACAAAAAGTTAGGTCAATGATAACAAAGACAGCAAATGAATATGGTTTTAAAAAAATGTGAAGATGTAGGTAGGATCTGTGAATGCAGCTAAAATGATGAAGGAGGGGATGTGGGGATTTAGCAAGCTGCTCCAGTCCTCCCCTTCATGTTACAAACACACAAAGGCCCAGAAAGGCTCAGGACCAGTCCAGGGGTCTGCAAACGTTTTTGGAAAGAGCCCCATAGGAACTGTTTTAGGCTCTGCAGGCATGTGGTCTCTGTTACAAATAGTCTCTGTCTTTATTTTTACAACTCTTCAAAAAAAAAAAAAAATCACTCTCAGCTCATGAGAACAAAACAAGCTATGGGTCAATATTGCCCAGGAGCTGAACTTGAACTTGCTGACCCCAAGACTAGCCCACAGCCAGCGGGCAGGAGAAGGACAAAGCTGAGACTATGACCCAGGTGTCCTGCCCCGTCCGGCACGCATTCCCCATGGCAGGCTGTCTCCCTCCTGGGGGCGAGACGCCATTCCCAGCCTCGGGACTCCTGTCCGCTCACCTTGCAGGCTGTGGTCCATGGGGAAATGCTTGGTCTCTTCAAAAGCCCTGCTCATGACTGGCCCCTTGAGGAGTGCGTGGATGGAGTCCACCTGGGCAGCAGGAAGCTCTGAGTTAGTCTGGCCCCTTCAGTCCTCCTGGGGACGTGACCCACAGCCCCTACCCCAGCTCCTGGCTCATCTGTTCTCACCAGGGGTGATGGGAGGACCCCAAGGTCAAGCCGGGGGCGGGGACAGGGGACAAAGGTCCTACCTGGTTAAAGAGATGCTCCAGGCACCCGTGAAGCTTGTCCTGCTTGTCTGATGGGATCCGCATGTCACAAGGCAGCTCATCCCCTGGAAAAAAGAAGAAGCCATGGCCACCAACCATCCCTGTCCCATCCATTCACACCTTCCCAACCTCTTTGCCAAGAAGGCAGTATAGCGACAGAGTTCCAAAACCCCAGGCATATTTGGAGTCTGGTAGACTCAGATCCTGGCTGTGTGACACTGGGCAGATCACCAGCCCTCTCTGAGCCTCAATTTCTTCATCTGCAAAACAGACACCAGGAACTAAAGCATTACACAATGACAAGTCATTGTCATTATTCCATTCTGCAAATGAGGAGCCAGAGAGCCAGAGAAAAGGAGCTGGATCTCAAGTCTCCAGATTCATCTCCCAGCTGTTTGAGTTAAATCAGCTCCCACACATAAGCTCCTGCCTAAAACCTCCCCAGGGACACTTTATGTGGCTAAACGTCTTATGTGATGAAATATTTATCTGAAGTTCAGCAATATCGTCAATTTTACTCCAGCTTCTTTTTCTTCTGTCAAACTGAAGTATAATTACAATTAAATCTGTAGGCACAGACTAGCTTGGGAAGAGGCCAGAAGGCAGCAGGGACAAATGGGAGCTGGGGAACCCGCGGCTGGATGACCAGGGCAGGAGTGAGGCTTGTCATCACCCGCCCTCTCATGCCTTCTGAAATAGGAACCGTGTGGATGTATGACCTAAGCACAAAATAAATTTTTTAAAGGCTGTAATCAATGAAACTAAAATAAAAACAAATTTCAGTGTTTCAGGGAAAGCTGCAAGTGCAGTCTAGTCTCATTTATAAATGATTGCTTCTGTCTGTGTGTCCAGCTGGCCATCCACCCACACGTCCATCCGTGCAGAAATACGAGCTCACCAGTCATCTCCAAATACCACCCCGGTCACTTCTGGGGGACGAGGTGAGACTTTGACTTACTTTTGTGTACTTCTTTTGCACTTTTCTGGGTCATCAGAAATGTTGGTTTGAGCATGCGTCATTTTTACAGAGAGCATCAGGTCATCCTACTCGAGTGACATCACTGTCCAACACCCCCATCCGTCAGCGCATCACCTATGTCTCTGCTGTTCCAGGTCCGGGACGTTCATGGAGAACACGGGCCCCATGAGCACCAGGACCTTTGTCTCTCCCTTCATGGCTGAGGACCCAGCACATAGTGGGTGCTCAAAAAAACAGCTGCTGGCTACATGATTGAAAGGGAGTAGGCCACCACTCTACGCGAAGTAATAGAATAAAAGCAAAATGAGCAAAACAGAATCCGGGTGCGGGGGGACGGCTCTCCGGGAGCAAGAGCCACTGCACTCACCAGACCCCATCTCGTCACTGCCCAGGTAGGAGCTGTTACTTCTCACGCTGGTATAGGACAGGACTGAGTCCCGGTTACTGTTACACTCGCTGCAAAGGGGCAGAGAGGAAGGGATGCGTCACCCTCCAGGGCACACCTTCGGGTCCCAGCTCCCAGATCCCACTTTCTCCTGGCCCCTTGACCCCCAGTGCCAGAGAAGGGGAGGGCTGAACGGGTGGGTAAGCTCAGAAAGGACAGGGGATCGAATCTCACAGTTCTTCCCCTCAGCTTTTTGACGATTAAGGGAAAAATCGCAGGACCCCAAAATGTAAGAATGGAACTCTTGGACTATGGACAGGAGGCCCCTAGGACACAGAGCGCCCAGTTAGCCAGAGCATCCCGATGTGTAAACACCAAGCCAGAAACACTGACCAGTGGCTCCCGTGAAGACAGAAAGAATATGAACAAGGCTGGACTGGGGCGAAGGGTTTTCTTGTCCCATGTGGCCAGTTCTGTGTTTTCTGAAGCACCCTGTAAGATTCTATTTTATTCACGATGGTCAAGCGTTATATAACCTTTCACTGGAGACAAGGCTTGTTTACTTGAGGTAAGAAATTCGATTTACCCGCTATATGGTTTACGATGGGAAACTGAGTTTTTAGTGTTATTTAACCCACTAATTAGGACTTTGCTGATCAGGTTATAATTAACCTAACGAGCAGGAAAACAATTCAGAATCTCTCAGAGTTAGGAGGGGGGACAAAACACTCTCTTCCTCCCTGAATCAAGTAAAAATAAATGATGTCCATTGTAGGAACGGTATGTCTTATGTTGAGTTTTAAAACACACCACAGCCCTTGACCTTTTCTTTGCCCACATTCCATGAACAAGTGCAGAGCAGAACTGTGGCCAACAAGTGGATGGGGACCACAAGGGACCACGCCCTGCCACGCCGGCCTCGGGGCAGGAGAGCCAAAGGGGGCACCTGGGATGTGCTTTGCGGGGCTCAGAGAATCTCCCAGAACCAAATGGTTGGGAACACTGCTCCATCCCACTGTTTTCTAGGAAAGGTCCCACTGATTCCAACTTCCAATGGACCAGTGTCCTCAACTCTCCCCCGGCATCCACATCCAACCCCACGTGATCCGCACGTTGATGACCTCACCTGTAGGAGTCACGGTAGCTCATGGTGTCATGGCCCGAGTCCTCCTGTTCCTCCTCAGACACCTTGAAGCACACCTTCTTGATGCCCCCATGGTCGGCCCTGTCCATCTCGCTCTCGTCACTGACCAGTGGGGGGGATGAGGCCTCCTCGGCCAAGGGGGGATCACAGGACCCACCAGAGGTGGGCTCCGTGATGGTGGACAGCAACCTGTGGGACCAAAGAGTGTCGGCTTAAAGGAACAGGCCCCCAGCTTCACTCTCCGCCAGGAAGGTCTCAGATAAGGCCCTGACCTCGGGCCTGGCCTCTGACCCAAAACACAGGGAGCCATCAAATGCTTCCTATCCCTTCCCTGAAAATCCAGCCAGCAACTCTGCAGATACATGTACACGGTCCCTCCTGTAGGGGGCATGACGTAGGGGGGCAGGAGGTTTATTTCAGGCAAAGCCACAGGAGACTCAAAAGCTCCGAACACAACTAGGAAAGTCCATATAAAAGGCCCAGAGAGCAAATCTCTTCAGCTTTGTAGGCCACACAGTCTGCTACTACTCAACTCCTCCTCGTTGCTGCTGTGGTGGGAAAGCATCACAGATAAGATATAAACAAATGGGCATGGCTATGTTCCAATAAAGCTTTATTAAAACACACACACACACACACACACACACACACACACACAAGCAGTGGGCCGAGCTGGGTTTGGCCCACAGGTCATAGTTGTCAGTCCCTGGCACAGAATAAAATGGTTGAGTGCATAGGGTTTTAAGACAGGCCCCAGATTCAAAGCACAATGCTACCACTTCCTAGCGTAGAGACTTAAAGCAACTATTTAACCTCTCTGAGGCTCAGTTTCTTCAGCTGCAAAATGGAGTCATACCAGTAACTGTGTCCTAGGCAGCTGTCAAGATTAAGGGACTAAGGGGCGCCTGGGTGGCTCAGTAGGTTAAGCCTCTGCCTTCGGCTCAGGTCATGGTCCCAGGGTCCTGGGATCAAGCCCTGCATCGGGCTCTCTGCTCAGCAGGGAGCCTGCATACCCCCGCCCTCCCTGCCCACCGCCTGCCTCTCTGCCTGCTTGTGATCTGTCAAATAAATAAAATCTTAAAAAAAAAAAGCTTAAGGGACTTAAAATGTAAAACGTACAATGTTCAGAAAAGCGTCTGGTGCCTTGCAGGTGGCCATCGGACCCCGGCTGATCTATCCCACCTCCCAGGTGGGCTCCATGTTAGCATGAGCCCCACCCTACAGGTGAGGCTCTCATAGGCGAAGCGCCTAAGTCGCACAGCTCTCGCCTCCAGAACCTACATTATTTTTCCTTTATCGTGGACAATTTCAAACTCCCACAAAAGTAGAAGGAATAGCATGAGAAGCCCCAGGGACCCAGCAGGCCACTGCAGCCCTGGCAACTCAGGGCCCACCTCTGTCTCCTCACTTGTTCCCACTGCTTTTACCTCCCCTGAAATATTTAAGACAAATCTAAGATATCATATAATTTCCTCCATAACGACTTCCACGTGCGTCTCTAGCATGTAAGGACTTTCTTTTATAGCAACGTCCTTCCCTGTCACCCCACCCCCACTCCCCAGAAACATTTAGCAATTTAGCACATTTCCTGAGAGGCAAACATTTAGCAATGCCCAGAAACGTTTCTATTTGTCACAACTGACGTGGGGGAGGAGGGGGGCACTTCTGGGCTCTGGTGAGTCGAGGCCCACAATGCCACTAAACGTCTCACAGCGCACGGGACGGCCCCACAGCAGAGAACGACTGGGCCCAAAATGCCAGTAGAGTCAAGGCCGAGAAACCGTCCTGCAAACATGACCAGAGTGCTATCACCACACGAACAAAATCAGTAACTCCCCAATACCGTCTCGTATGCCCACCCACATTCAAGTGCCCCTGACAGTCTTAAAGGTGTCTTCAACACAGCCAAGATGGTGTGTTGAAAACAGAATCTTGACCAGGTCCATATGTCGTACGTGGCTGATATACCTGCCCCCCACCCACCCCCTACTTGTGTGTTAAAGAGACCAGGTCACTTGTCTTCTAGAATCACCCACCCTACGCATTTGGCCACCTGCCTTCCCGGAGGGTCACTTCAGCATCCTCTATCCCCCACATCCTGTCGCTGAGCAGTTAGGCCCAGACTCTGGCTGGAGGACGCGCGTTTCCACTGTGTGTCCTGTGGCATGACACCAAGAAGGACACGTCCAGCTGCCTCTCCTTCTGCAAAGAAAGTTCCCTCCAAACCTTTCTCCAAATAGGAGGGAGGAGAGAGGAGATGCTGCATCAGCATCTCCTAGTGACCGCTGCCCACATCCAGTATTTCATTAGAGCAGTGGTTCTCCATCGCGGGGGACTCTACCCACCCCCCACCGCCCCACCCAGCGAGCATCTGGCAACGTCTGAGGACATTTCCGGCTGTCACAACCTTGGACCAGGGGAACTACAGCATCTCACGGATAGAGACCAGGGGCATCACTAAGTCACCTATGAGGTAACCCCACAGTGCCCCCCCCAATACAAAGGTTTATTCTACCCAAAACATTGGCATTGCTGAGGCTGGCAAACGCCAACCCTCTCACTCCCTGCCCCGTTCCCTCTGGGGCCGGGCGCACCTGTTGATCTGGGTGACATACTGCTTCATCTCCTTCAAGGCCACGTCCAGTTTGGTGAAGAGCTGCCGGTAGGCTCCCTGGATCTCACGGTCCTCTTGCTTGAGTAGGAAGCTCAGGCCCCGGGCCTCCTGGCTACCAGTTTCACTGGCGGACCCAAAGCCGCTGTCGTTGAGGCCCTGCTGTTGGAGGTCCCCATCCATAGCAGGCAGGCACTTCCAGGATGGGGCAGCCATGGTGGTGATACAGTGCTGGGTGTAGGACATGGGGTTCAGGTGGCCTACAGCAGAGGGAGAGGGGGAGCTCATTTAGAAACAGCCTCCAGATACCCATAAACCCCTTAGAAATATACAAACCTATTCCATGGGTCTCAACGAGTGAGAAAAACTTCCTATTAAATATTCTTTAATCAACTAGATAACTTAGAGAGGGAAGTTTCAGTTTGGTGCCAAGATGCTTTTAACCACCATGAAACTTTTCCTGACTGGAACACAGACATGATGGCTGGTACTCCAGCAGCTGTTTTACATCATAAGGCATCCTTCAGGAAGGAAGCCACCTCTAGAGATGGTGGGCTAGAAGGAACCTGGATCCCTGATGGCTAACTGGGGAGCCACTATTCTAGTCCTGGACTGCTGGTCTCTGGACATGTTTCCACAGACCTGAACACAACATCTAACAGACACACGCAATTACCTTGCTCGGGGTCAAGGCCGATGAGGGAGGGTTTACGACCGAAACGGATACTGAAGGACCTGCCAACTGAGGGAGTGGTCTTGGGGTAGGACACTTCCATGAGGTTGACGTGGCAATTGGTGGGGCAGAAGTCCAGGCCGCACAGGGGATGGGGTTCCAGGGATGCTTGTTTGAAGGGTGGGCTGACCCTGCTCTTCAGCTGGGCTGCAAACTGAGAAAAGTGGGGGATATGGGGTCATGATTCAAGGGTCTGGGAATTCCAGCCCATCTCTAGCACCCACTTCACCCCAGTCTAGGCCAGACATTCCAAAACTAGCAAAATGTCCATAGCTTCAAATGGAAAAGTGAATTCCCCTATACTGCTTTTCACTGCATCCAGATTTCAGGGAAGGTGTGGGGAAATCCGAGGCCTCCAAGTACCCACTCACATTAATTTCTTCACCTCAGCTGCCCTGAGCTATCCTTTTATTTTTTTTTAAAGATTTTATTTATTTATTTGACAGAGATCACAAGTAGGCAAGAGAGGCAGGCAGGGAGAGAGAGGAGGAAGCAGGCTCTCCGCGGAGCAGAAAGCCCGATGCGGGGCTCGATCCCAGGACCCTGGGATCATGACCTGAGCCGAAAGCAGAGGCTTTAACCCACTGAGCCACCCAGGCGCCCCTGCCCTGAGCTATCCTTGAGGAACCATCTCTCCCCACCCATAGTCCATGAGGTGTAGGTAAGGCTGGCCTTCCCATCCCTGCAGTGATTGGTACAGGGCTAGACAAGGGACCCAAGCCAAGCCAATAAGAGTTCCCACTGAGTTCCTTTCCTACTGGGGTTGCTAAGACTAGAGCTACTGGGAAGCATTTTGTCACCATGTGAGAAGGACCTGCCTGAAGGCAAAGCCAGAAGAAACTAAAAGCATGAGAAGGAGAAAGGCCACCTTCTTATGATGATGTGATGGCTGTTAGAGCACCTTGATACAACCATGCCTGAAGTTCACCTCTGGACTTTTCACAGTAACATAAACCAATAAATACTCCTGTTTGTTTAATCTACGTTGGGTTGGATTTTGACATTTACAACCAAAATAGCCCAGGCTGAGACCTCTGGGGTGCAGATACCTCCTGGTAGCAGGCGATCCTCTGGCCGATGCTCTCCAGCTTGGTGTCACAGATGTTGCGGAACTCATAGTGGGACATGGTCTTAATGTTGTTGTTCAGGGCCATGAGCCGCCCACAGTTCTGCACAAAGACACTGTCATCGGCAGCAAAGGCCTTGAGGATCTGCAGAAATACGAATCACCACTGAGCACACACTGTGCACCAAGGAGGGTCTTAAGCAGTTTCTCTACGGTGATCCCTACAGGCTTGTAATTGCCCCATGAGATGGGGCCTGCTACCGGCCCATTTTGCAGATAAATAAGCTGAGGCTAAAGAGAAAAAGGGAAAAAAGCGACTCTCCTAAATCCCACATTTACCAAGTGGTGGGGCAGCAGCTAGACTTCAGGGCTCCAGGCTAAGTTGGAGGAAATGAGAATGAGGTGCCCCCCCGCCCCGCCCGGGCAGGCAGCGCCCAGCGAGACCTTGGCAGCGAGGCCGAAGCAGCCACGGGGCTCCACGATCTTCTCCAGCACGTGGCACTTGACACCTGCGGTGCTCACATACTCATACACCACGCCATGTTCCAAGTGTACGTTGTCCACGGTCAAGGTGACCATAGGGCTGTCTTCATGCAGGCTCAGCTGAGGCCCCAGGGACAGCAGGGGGAAGGCTGGAAGCCAAAGGGACAGGCAGCCCTGAGGAGGGGGCACCACCCCCCAGCCAGCCGGCCCCCGACCCAACCCAGCAGCACAGTGGCTCACGTGGGACACACGAGGAGAAGCCTGTGCTACAGCTCTGCCCATTCTGGCCAGCCCACTCTCGCTCACCCCTTGTCCTCGATTTTCCTCCTAGGAATCCACCTTTGTGCCCCATTCCCAGTCTCTGTGGCTCAGAAGAGGAAGCCCTAACCACACCCTTCAGTCACAGTGACTGGTTCAGGAACAAGCATGTGACCCGAGCCAGGCCAATGAGAGTAAAGTCTGGGACTTCCGTTGGATCTACAAAGAGAACCGGACATTCCCTTTTTCGATGGGATTCCAAGCCACTGGAACCACCGCACGCAGAACACACAGAAGGAGCACAGGCGAGAACTGGACCAAAAGAGAGACTTTTCCTGAGACTATATGTAGAACTGGATGGAGCCAGACCTGAAGCTGGCTTGACCCTACTCACTGTTTAGTTGGCTGAGCCACTGTTTTTATGTAGCCCAGTTTCAGTCCTGACTAACGTGGGCCCACAGAGTCCAAGTGATTCCTCAGAGGCCACACACCTAGGTAGTGACATAGCTAGAAAATGAAGCGGGCACTTTACTGGACTGAACTGCTTTCCCTTATACCCGCTCCAAAGAGCATCTCTCAACATGCCCACCAGGACGGCCTTCCCCCTTCACATCCATACTGCGTCGCTGCCTGCCAGCTTTTCTGTTCCCAGTCTGTTCCCCGTCGTGTCAGCACCAAAAGGACAGAAACCCTGTCCACCTTGGAGCCAGACTGAAGGAACAAGCATGTGACCTGACCCTGGCCAGTGAGAGTCAAGTCTGGGACTTCTGTTGGATCTACAAGGAGGAAACAGACTCTTTTTCAACCGCGGGTTACATGTCACTAGACCCACCGGCAGAACACAGCACATGAAAGAGAAACCAATTTATGAAGCCCCAGCTCCTAGAACTGGGCCTGGCATACAGCAGGTGCTTCTCCTTGCTGAACAGAAGACTAGAAAGAGCCAGCTCCTCTCAGCATACTTGACTGTCATTATCGGGGTCCCCCACGTGCTGGGGAAGTAGCCCCACAGCCCTTGCCTCTCAGAGGGCATAAAGCAGGCTATATGCTTCAGCAAGAGGGGGATGGCTCCCCAAACAACCCCCTAAACCCCGTTCTTCACTGACCCTGAACGTACCAGCAAGGAGCCCACAGATGTCAGATGCAGAGGCATCCAGAGCCCCTACTCTTCCCACAGCCTCTGCCTCCACCTCCAACCCAGTGGAAATACAGGGCAGAATCCAGAGAAGCAACCAGTGAAAACAGGCCACTGTTCAAACGACACATTCACTGAGTGCCTACTATGTGCCAGACACAGTTCTGGGCTCCGAGGGTCCAGCAAGGAAGAAAGCAAACAAAACCCTGCCCTCGTGGGTTTTATGCACTAGTGGGGAAAACAAGAGACAAACCGCTGTATGATGTGTTAACAATACTTGCAGTGAAGAGAAATAAATCAGGATGAGGAGACACTGAGGAAAAGAAAGGGCTTAACCAGGGTGCTCAGGGGGGCCTCCCTGACAAGGTGACATCTGAGCAGAGAGCTGAGTGAGATGAAAAGCATGAGGTAAGAAGTACTCTGGAGGAGAGCATTTGAGGCAGGTGGGACTGCAAGTGCAAAGGCCCTGGGGCAGGAATACATTTGGTATTTGAGAGCAAGAGACTGGAGTGGATAGAGCAGAGAGCACAGGATGAAAAGTGCTGGGAGGTATTGCTGGAGAGCCAGGCTGCGGCTGGAAGACCATGAAGAGGAGGACTGGGTCTTTGCCTGGAGTAGGGTGGGAGCCACTGGAAGATTCTGTTCTGTTTTTTGAGAAAAGCCTATAGGAGGAAGAAGTAAGGCAGGACAGGGAGAAGAGTGAGCAGGCTAGTGCCGGCGTCCTGGTAAGAAATGATGGTGGCTTAGGGCGGGCAGTGATGGAGGGGTGAGGAGTGGTCAGATTCTGGATGCAGGAGGAAGG
Source organism: Taxidea taxus jeffersonii (assembly GCA_003697995.1). NCBI lineage: Eukaryota > Metazoa > Chordata > Mammalia > Carnivora > Mustelidae > Taxidea > Taxidea taxus. The sequence continues at coordinate 21,697 of ML099464.1, read as the reverse complement.
GAGGGCAATAGGTGTGCTGCTGGGATCAAGGTGGAGGGCAAGAGGAGAGAGAGAACAGTCAAGACACACTCCGAGGTTTGGGGCCTGAGACTTTGGGAAGGATAGAGCAGGGACACTTAGAGGAGGACCAGGTTTCAGGGGGAGGTTAGGATTTCAATTTGGGCCATGCTTTGTGTGCCGTGCCTGATGGACATCCCAGGGCCGGCAGGTAGAAAGATGGTCTGGAGCCCCGGGCTGAGGCTAGGCTAAGGATAAAGATGGGAGCTCGTGGTGGACAGAACCCTGGCCCCCAACAGACACCTGTGCCCCAAGCCCTGGACCCTATAAGTATGCTGTTCCGTGGCCGGTGCAGGGGTGGGGCGGAGGGGGGGATTACAGTTGCAGATGGAATGAAGTTTGTTAAATGACTGGTTTTATAATAAGGAGATCATCCTGGGTTATCCAGAGGAGCCCAGTGTGACCACATGGTCCTTCAATGGGGAAGATACAGGCAGGAGAGTCAGAATGAGAGAGAGTCAGAAGGAGGAGAATTCCGGCCAATGCCACAAGCTCTGAAGATGGGGGAAGGGACCACGTGCCCAGGAATGCAGGCAGCTTCTAGAAGCTGTTACAGGCAAGTACACGGAGTCTCCCCTCGAGCCCCAGAAAGGAACAGAGCTCCGCGCACACCTGGCGGATGACCCAGCGAGACTCAGTGTGGATGTCCGGCCTCCAGTGCCATGGGGTTATGAATTGTGTGTGTGGCTCAGTGTTACAGCGGCGAGAAGACAGGAACACAGAGCTGACAGTACCACATGGCCTGGCCAGGGGCAGGGGGAAGCATGGACACAGAAGAGGACAGTCCCCGCGGGAGTCTCGGCCACGCAGCCCACCTGTCCCGTTACCTGAGTCGGACTGTGGGTCCTCGCCGGGGGCCTCCTGGCTGGCTCGGGCCTCCTGGGCATCCTCATGGGTGTGGTAGACCCACTGGTACAGACCCTACCAGAAGGGCAAAGTAAGAGGACACCGCAACCCCAGGAGCCCCAGGGAATGGATAGGGCTGCGGGGCAAGCTGTTCCCTGACTCCACAGCCCAGGCTTCCAGCTTGCTGGTGATACAACCTTTGGGAGTCCTCCAAGACTTTGCTCTGGAACCCTCCTGAGGGACCTCCAGTCATGCTCAGCCCTCACCCTCTAGAGTCTATGCTCCACAGAGAAGCCGGGCAAAGGGGAGCCTCTGAAAACATAGGTCAGACCCATGGTAGCAGACCTATCTCTCCCACAGCCCCAGGGCCCTCAGACAGGCCAGGCCCATAGCAGGTGTTCAATTAACGCTTGCTAGATGAAACGGTGAAGGCCTGCCACCCTCCCCAGGACCCCGGACCCTACCCCAACTAGAACACCAACTTTTACCATCAACTCTCTGCCCAATGTGCCTATGAGTTAAGAGAGGTAAGAGAGGTCTTATCACACCCATGTCACAGCTGTGACCATCGAGACCGTGAGGTATCACGGCCCAGCTCCTCCAGCTCAGGGAGACAGAGCAGGCAAGACCCCAAGCCCAGCTCAGCCCTGCACAGTAGGCAGCCCCACCCGACCCCACCCCAAACGCTGTGGTGCCTTCACACCTCTCTGCAAGGAGGTGGCCCTCAGCCACCTGCCCCACAGAGTGGGGCTTCCCTGATCCCCTCGGCTGCTGGCTCACCAGGGCCTCTTCTTGGTGGTTCCGGAATGCCTGGAAGTGCTCCAAGACCTCCTGTGCGCCATCGCTCACCACATTGTTGCCATTGACCTTGAGGATACACTGGCCAGCACACAGCCCTGCGGCCGCAGCCTCGGAGCCTAAGGGGACAGGAGTGTGTGAGGGTGGGTGCAAGGCAGAGAGCCTGAGGCAGCGGCAGGCAAGGGCAAGTAACCAGATGAATGCTGTCCCCCATCCCACGCACCGCCCCAACCCCCCAAACACACCCCAGACCACCCCCATCCCTCCTGCTCTCAAGCCACTCTCCACCCCATTCCAATAGGCAGGACAGGGACTGGCATTCCCATTTCGCAGAAGGAACTGAGGCTCAGAGAAGTAGCAGCAAGCCCAAGGTCAACACAGCAAGGAAAGCTGGATGTGAACCTGGTACATTTCACTCTCAAGCTTCATCGCCTTTAAAATCCCTCAACAACCTGTGATACCGTGACAGGATCAGCCCCATTTTGCAGACAGAGAAACAAAGGTGTAGAGAGGCAAAGTGACTATGTCAAGGTCACTCAGTGAAGAGAAGCCAGGATGCGAACGCAGGTCTACCAGACTTCAAGTGCATGCTTTTCTAGCCATACCACGACTCCCAACCTACAGGTCTTGGCCCCCAGGGCTTTACGTGGTTAATATGCAGAGTCTGGAAATACAAATGAATGCCAAGCCCCATCCGTGCCTGGGAGAAGATCGGGCCTATTTGGTGTGATGGTAACAAGTACCGGCCTGGACCCAGGGGCTGGCATTCAAAACCTGGCTCTCCCACTGACCAACTGTGTGACCTCTGGCACGCTCCCCAACCTCTCTGTGCCTTGGTCTCCTCATGTCAAAGGAGGACGCTAATAAAATGTACTCATCAGGTTCTCGAGAGATGCGGGGAGTTAAAAGTGTAAAGCATTTAGCTCCAGGCGCCGCTCTTAGTTAAGTGCTCAATAAAAGTAAAGCTTAGTAAAACAGCTCATTAGCTGTTTTACTGTTTTAGCCTGGTTCACCTACAAACACCTGTTCTTCTCTTGCGGCTGCTACAAGGCCGACGTCTGGGGCCAGGTGAGTCCCTTCTGTGTCTCCTCCAGCCCCGGCCGTCCCTGGTGTCTACCCCTGAGAGCCCAGCAGGACCCCAACCCCTTTTCTGATAACCAAAGAGTCGTCAGAGAGCACCAGACACCCCCTACAGGGTGAAAGTGCTCTGTGGTCAAGAACTGTTGCTTTAAAGAAAAAAATAAAAACCCACTTTAAAATAGTTAACAGAGGGGCACCTGGGTGGCTCAGTGGGTTAGAGCCTCTGTCTTCAGCTCAGGTCATGATCCCAGGGTCCTGGGATTGAGCCCCATATTGGGCTCTCTGCTCAGCAGGGAGCCTGCTTCCTCCTCTCTCTCTGCCTGCCTCTCTGCCTACTTGTGATCTCTGTCTGTCAAATAAATAAATAAAATCTTTAAAAAATAAAATAAAATAGTTAACAGAGGGGCACCTGGGTGGCTCAGTCATTAGGCATTTGCCTGGGATCGAGCCCCGCATTGGCCTCCCTTCTCAGCGGGAAACCTGCTTCTCCCTCTCCAGCTCCCCCTGCTTGTGTTCCCTCTCTCGCTATGTCTCTCTCTGTCAAATAAATATATGTCTCTCTCTGTCAAATAAATAAACAAAATTTTTAAAAAATAAAATAGTTAACAGACTCTTGATAGCTTTCTGCCGTGATATGCATTTTCTTTCATCAACTCCTGTTATAAATACAGCTATGACCATGAAAGTGGACAGTTCATGTTTCAATCTTAAAAGTGCGGCCCTCAGGGGCAACTGGGTGGCTCAGTGGGTTAAGCCTCTGCCTTCAGCTCGGGTCCTGGGATCAAGCCCTAGATCCAGCTCTCTGCTCAGTGGGGAGCCTGCTTCACCCTCTCTCTCTGCCGCCTCTCTGCCTACTTACGATCTCTCTCTCTGTCAAATAAATAAAATCTAAAAAAAATAAAATAAAATAAGAGTGCAGCCCTCAGATACGAAGAGGGTTCGGAGCCCAGAACTTCAGACCTATGTGGTCTTGTCTCCCAGGGGGAGCAGCCCTCTAAGCAGCATGCAAGTCACGAGAACAGGCTGACTGTTGGCCCTCGGGCTGGATCGGACCACAGAAGTGTGGCCAAAATTCCCACTTCTGGCTTCCTTTAAAAACTCATTCCTACCTGGTCATAATGAGCTTGAGCTGAGGGAAAATGAACCCCTTTGAAAGTGAGCACGTCTTTTCTCACCTTGCCATAGTCCCCACCATTCCCTACGCGTTTCCCTCAGCTCTCTGAGCCCCTCTCTGTCTGCTGGGCTCACCTCTGCCCACGGCGTAGACGCTCGGCGGGGCAGCTCCCCGGATCTGGAAGCACAGAGCCTCTGGGTGGTCCGGAACTTTGATGATCCTGCACCGGGTAGAAGCAGCCACAAAGAGAAAGCAGCATTTCACCTAGGAGCCCAGGGGGCCACCGGGGCAGCCCCTGCCTCCCAGACTTTGGAGAAATCCAGCCCAAAGGAGTAGCAACGCCAGACTCTGGGCTCCCAAAGAGACAGACAAACCTCCTTTAATGGGAGCCCATACCTGCCAGCATCTTTAATGACTCAGAACCACCCGTCCTGCCCTTGGAGACTGAATCTACACACGCAAATCCCAGGTCACCCTCCTAATGCCTTCTCTGTCACCCTCTCAGTGAGAGGGGGCCCCTGGGTGTTCAAACCAGCCCATTGGGCAGCGAATATTTTGTTCAACAATCACAGATGGCGAGAGTGAGAAGTGACCCAGAACATCTTGGTGCTGACTCCAGAAAAATGCCCACGAGTGTCCCCTAGAGAACACAGTTCAAAAGGCCAGGTCTTGGCCATTCCACAAGTAGAAGGCCAGAGCAGAGTGGGCAGCGACCGCCCGAGGCTGTGCGGTGGGCGACACTGTCCCAGCGGCTTCGATGCGGCTACGTGCTTCCCGGTCAAGGGCGTGCGCCCCATGGAAGGGCTCAGGATCATCCTCCCATCCCCACCTGCCAGATCAAACCATCTCGGGAGCCTGTTCTCGAACCCCAGGCACTTCCAGATCTTGAAGCAGGCACACTCTCCTGGGTGATTTCTGCCACTTCCACATACCAGACTATCTATCAATCATCTTCCCTAAATTGGCTCGCCTTTCTCACTGAAAGAATCCTAGTTAAAACTTTCCATCCCTCCCCTCAATAGGAAACCGGGAGCATTTGCCTTAAATAGAAGAGAGAAATAAAACCCAAATGCACAATTTCTAAAATAGAAAATGCTTCTCCCTGCACCTATATCTGGCATCGGCCGCTTCTCACCACCTCCACGGCCACCACACAGCCTCCTCGCCACTCCCCTACTTCCACCTTTGCCCCGACAAGCTAGTCTCCACCAGCAACCAGGGGATTCATCCCAAAACCTGTGTCACATCATGCCTTGCCTCTGCTCAGAATCTTCCAGCAGCTCCATGGTCCTTACTGTGGGCACAAAGTCCTATAAGGCCTGGCCTCCCCTGTCTGGTTGACCTCATCACCTACCCTTCCCTCTCTCTCACTCTGCTCCACCCCATCAGCCTCTTCACTGTTCCTCAAAGATACAAGCCACGGTTCCACCCCAGGACCTTTGCACTGGCTGTCTCCTCTGCCTGGAACACTCTTCCTCCCCTTGACTCCCACCCTTCTCTTCTTGGTCTTCACCTCAGTTCACCACGGCATCTCCCTAGCTGCCATCCCTCTACACAGGCTCTCTTCTTTCCCAGCTGGAGAGACTGGCCCAGGCTTACTACCATCTGGTTCACTACGTCTCTCACTTCTCTGTTTTATTTTTTTGTGTCTCCTGCCCCACCCTCCACCTAGACTGAGAGGTATGAAGGGTAGGAATGTGTCCATCCAGACATGCCTGCATCCCTGGAATGCCACCCAGCACATAGTAGGTGCTCAGTAAACATCTCCTGAATGGATGAAAGTAGCAGCCTCGTGTCATGTGCCCTAGAATGGGCCCCATCCACAGGGAACCAGGACAGCTGGGGCCCCCACCACCACCCCCGGCACTCGGGCAACTCCTTAGGCCGAGAGGAAGACAGGCTGGACACCCCATCACGGCGACACTCACTCTTTGGCCTTGGTGGCTACCAGGAGGCGCAGTGGGCGGCGGGAGCAGAAAGACTGGTTGAGGATGGACTCCACCTCCGCAAAGGGCCTCAGGAACACCAGATCCTCGTTGATGGAGTAGATCTTCCTCCCCACCTGCAGGCCGGCCATCTTGGCGGGGGAGGCGGAGGAGACACGCATACCAGGTCACTAGCCTCCCTTCCTCCCCACCTCGGAGCCCTGCTGTGTTCTGGCAGCACATAACCACCCCAGGGACCGAGCACACCCCGAGTGAGCCCCCAAGGGCAAGCCGGCTCTCCGCTGTGGTGAGCAGTTAAGAAACCAGCTTTTGTCCTGCACCTCCCCACAGGGCCATGAGGGGAGCAGGTGGCGTACAGGCTGGGAGACCATCCCAAGCAGGGGGCTCACTCACGGCTCCCCCTAGAGAGCACAGGGGAGCCCGCCCTGGCCTGAGCGTGCCCACAGGACCAAGAGCAGGGAGGAACCAAGGACACTGCAGGTGGCCCCCCTGGGAGGCCTCACCTCGGCCAGCGAGCCCCGCTGGACTGACTTCACCACCACAGCCTTGTTCTTCTCCTCGATGTCAAAGCCATAGTCCTCCTCCTGGGGCAGGATCTGAGGGCCCGAGGCAGGAGAGACCTGGTGAGACACTGAGCGGGGCCGGCAGCCAGCACCCCCCTCAGTCCCCACGAGACCGTGATCCTACCAGCTCTGCGTGCCCCAACCCTCCAGTGACTAGGGGTGCATGATAGCATGAACTTAAATACAAAGAGCACCCAGTACACAGTAGGTGCTCAATACATACCGGTCCAGGGAGGACACACCACCTGGCTCGCGCCTCAGCCGGGTGCTGATCGCATCCTTTTTACTTTCCGCCGCCTGTCTCCCCTTCCTCCTCCCAACACGAGCACCAAGTCTGCTCCATTACACACCACTGTCCCCCCATCGGCAGTCAAACTGTACATGCTCAGTTAACAATCTGCTGGCTTTATGAATAAAACAGATCCAACGGTGTCTGGCCACCAAGAACTTGGGGACAAGAAAGGAGTTTAAGGAGGAGCAGTCATTCCCACTGCAGGGTGGCAGGCAGTTTGGGAAGTCTGGGGGTTCTGTGGGCAGGGGGAATGCCAGAGAAATGCATTTGTTTGTTCAACAAATATTTGCTGAGCTGCTGCCTGTGATACGAGCCAGGTGCTTTACCGGGCACTGGAAACAATGCTGGGCAAAACACACAATCCCTGCCCTGCTGCAGCCACCCATTTAGTGGGGAAGACAGACTACAGACAAATGAGCGAGGAAATAAAGAACGCGATGCAGGCAGTGTATACAGTCTGAGTTCAAATAAAGCACTTAAAGGGACAGACTGGTGTGGCAGGGGTCCCAGAGGAGGAGTTATCTGAGCTGAGACCTGAATGAAATGAGGAACAGAACTTTATGAAACTGGAAAAAGTGTTCCGGGCAGAGGGCACAGCACGTGCAAAGGCCCTGAGTCAGGCCCATAGCACTCGAGGATAAGAACGGAGATTAGAGTGGCTGGGATTGGGTGAAGGAGGGGAGAACACAGGAGATGAAGCTGGAGAGATAGGGAGAGTCTTACAGACCATGATGAGAGACTGGATTTCATCCCAAGTGTGATAGGGAACATGAGTGGGCTTTATAGTGGGAGAAATAGGAATCCCCATATTTACAGGACCCCTATAAGCATCACATGAGAGAAGTTAATGGTGCCATCTTCATATGAGTTGGACATCAGCCCCAACTCTGGCTGTGGCAGGAGATCTAAGCTGCTGAGCCTCCCTCTCGCCACCTCCTGTGGACCAGGCATGAAGGCAGAGGCTGCTGGTCACCAGAAGGCAGAGAAACAGGACTTGGAGGGCTAGGCTGGACAGAGAGCTGGGCAGGCTGGTAAACATTCCCCTCAGCTGTAAGCGTATTTACGGCAACTGTACAGGGGCAGGGTGCCGCCGGCAGACCTAAGGCTTTGCAAAGGATCTGGGATGAGTCATTTCAGGGGCCAACCTCTCCGCACCACACTAAGCTGGGACGTGGGGTGGACGGGGGGTGGATGGGAGGAGAAGGAAAGGAAAAGAAAGGGAGCCAGCAAGTCTGATCTCCCCATAAAGAAGGTAGTCTTGGCCCATGGAGTGTAGAAGCCCCATCCTCGAGTGCTCCAAGTCGAGCCCAACATCTCTAGCCATAATCAGCAGGTCACCCCGCTCCCGGGCTGCAGCCAGGCCCAGGGAGGCAGAGGTAGCCCTTATCCTCTGCTCTTACCAGCAGGCGCTTGGCCAGGATGTTCTCCACCAGCTTGAAGTCGTTGCGAAGCTGTTTGTTCTTGCTGCTGGTTCCCTCCATCTCCTCGTCTGCGTGGAAGCGGAAGTACTGGGACTCATCCTTGAACTCACTCTTCTCCAGCACTGCAAACCCACAGACGCGCAGCACATGGTCAGGCTCGGTGGGAAGGCTCAGCAGCATTTGCCAACTGGCAACCACAGGCCGGAGCCAACCCCGAGACAAGTTTGCTTTGGCAAGCACGGTGTTTTATTAAAGGGAATCATGTGCCAGCCCTAACGGGTGAGGATACTTCGCACAGATGTCTGGCTTTCTGACTTCTCTTGAAAAGTCTGAACTTGCCCCACCTGCTATAAAAGACATATCACAAAGCCGCAGGAACAAAACCAGTGTGGAATTATGACAGAAACAGATAAAGAGCCAGGGGAAGGAAACAGAAATCACATAAGAGGACCGTGTGTTTATGGGAACTTAGCCTATGATAATGATGATCACGGGGAGGACTGCAGAGCATGTAGGGACAAAATGACTCACGGTGGGGAAAAAATAAAACTGGATCCCTACCTCAAACCATGTATCACAATAAATTCCTAATGGATTAAAGACCTAAATATGAGCAGGGAAACTAATGCTCACCAAGCAAAATATCTTTGTCCTACGGCAGAAAAAGACTTCATACATGACACCCCCCCAAAAAAAGCAGTATCATGAAATTAAGGGCTTCAGTATAATAACAAGACCATAGGCAAATGGCAGATTCAAAAAAAAACTATAATGTCTAAAGCCAACAAGAAATAAATACCTAGAACATAAAACAAACACCAACAAATCTGCCAGAGGCAGCTGGGAAACCATGGTGAGATACTTCAGAATGAGGATTAGCAAGCTTACACCCTGTAAGGCAGAGCCCACCCACTCCCTCTTTTTATAAATAAAGTTTTTTAAATCTTTTTTTTTTAAGATTTGTTAGAGAGACTTTTTATAAATAAAGTTTTATTAAAACACAACCACATCTACTTATTTACTTATTATCTGGGGCTGCTTTCATTCCACAGTGACACACAGAGCTGACTATGAAAGGCTGTATGGCCCACAAAGCCTACAATATTTACTATTTGGGCCTTGACAGGAGAAGTTTTCTGACCTCTGTTCTAGAAGGCGGGAAAATGGATACAAATAACCAGTCACAACCAGTGATCTGGTCCCTGTGGGTTAGAATTTAACTAAGTCTCTTCCAGTGCTGGGCCCGGCGGGGATGCAGGCTTAGGTTCGGTTACTCCTCAGAAAGAATGGACGGGCTGCACCCCTTTTACAGGTAGGGAGACTAAGGCCCAGAGAAGCTAAATGAACTGCACAAGGTCACAGAGCGGGCAGGCTCCTCCTCTTCACCACACCGCCCAGCCTGGCCTGCTGGACGGGGGGCAGGGGAGAATCCAGGCTCGGTGGGGGAAAGGCAGCGTTTAGAGTCACTAAAGAAGGAAAACCAGCTGCCTTTGGTTCGAGATGTCCCCCATCCCTGAAGACAGAGGCTTTCTACAGATTTGGTGACTACATGAAAAGCAGCAGGAGGCGATCCTCTCTTTCTCCTTTCTTCCCAGGACATCGAGCTGTTTACGTCTTCCTCCCATCACCCTCATTACCCCTTTGGAGAAAACAAACACACAAATTGCTGTTTTGCCCAGAACAGGGGAGCCAGGCCCCAGGGGCAGGCTGGCTTCACATCCACCATAAACACGAGGCGGACAGACTCTGGGAGTGGGAGGAGGAAGCACGATGTTGTGTCTTGGCTGAAATGTCTGGGGAAAGAGTTGGAATCCCCCAGTTCAGGACCACAGCCAGGTGAGGTCCCACCACCCACTGACGCAGGTTTCCCTCAAGGCCACTGGCCAGGGTCACACCCCTGCGAGCCCCTGCCTGACCTCACATCCTCTGGGCCTCTCTGAGCCTCCACGTGCTCAGAGACGTGGAGACCCTGACAGCACCAACTTCCAGCGGGATGGGGGAATGAGACGGTGAGCCTCAGCTTCCCCACATGTGCTTAAAGACACTTCAGGGCCCGGGAGCTCAGTTTAGACGCCGCAGGAGGCCCCACCCGGGCCCCACCGCCAACCTCTGCTCTGCCCCCTAACCTGCATTTTGCAGCAGCCACAACCCTGGGATTTGGCCCTTTCCTATTTTAGCTTATTTCTGAGTTCATGGCAAGGAACGGGGGAGCAGGGGCTACGCCCTGCAGTTTCTGTCCCTGAGGGGCCCCAAGGGTGTTGTCACTGCCTGGGAGTCACCCTCCCCCACCCCCCACCCACAGAATGTCCTCAGCCAGCAGCCTTCCCAGAATAGCGGCAGGGGTGGACCCCTAATTACTTTCACCCACAAATGAGAGGTTCTGCCCAGCTGATCGGCGGGAAGGACAGAGCTGTCAGAGGGCCCCCGCAGGGAATGGAGCGGCTTCTGGGAATGAGGGACTTCGGTGACAGGAGCTGATGGACGGGAATGACTCTGGCTGGGCCTGACCTGCCCATCTTCCCTGGCGAAACGGGCAGCTGGGAGTGCATCCTAACGCCTAACCCCACAGAGGCATGGGCATGCTGAGCTCAGAGGAGGAGGGGATCCAGTGGCAAGAGGCACAGAGGTTTACTGGGAGTCAGCCGAGTCAGGGCTGGAACAAGGCCTGCTGGCTATAAGGCAAGGGATGTGTCTGGCGACCTGTCTTCTCGCTGGCACACCTCTCATCCTGTCGAAGGGACAGCAAACCCAGCTGCGAGACTAGGGGTGGAAAACTACGGCCCACTGCCTGTGTTTCTAAATAAAGTTTTATTGGCACACAGCCACGCCCACTAATTGAAGTACCGCCTGTAGCAGCTTCAATGCTGTGATGGCAGAGTTGAGCTGTGACAGACCCTGTGGCCTACAAAGCCTGAAATATTTAGTATCTGGCCCTTTGCAGGGAGGGTTTGCTAACTTCTGAGTTGGAGCACAAAGCAGAAGCTGGGAGGAGGAATGGCCAAGAGACCTTCCAGAATCCCACCCCTCCACTGCCACCACCAGGGCCCAAGCCACAGCAACCCTCCCCTGGGGTCAGAGTCGCTTCTGCACTGGCCTCTCGACTTCTGCCCTCAGCCCCGAAGACATGCTCCACGGCCCTCCTCTGCTCAGAACCCTGCCGGGACTCCCAGTGCACTGGAGTGAAAGCCGAAGTCCTCCTCACGTGCTGGCACTGCTCGGGAACATGGAATGATTTCGTTGCTTGGTGACGCACGCTAGGCTGTGAGCTCCCGAGGACGGGACTCCGGTCTTCCCTGCTCACCGCTCTGTCCCCGGAGCCTAGCACAGTGCCTGCCCTGGGAACGCAAGGGCTGGAGACGAGCAGCAGGAATGATGACACAAGGGAAGCACAGAATTAGTCTGACAGGGAGAGAACAGCTCCGTGAAGAAGCGTGAATCTGAGCCGAGCATGGAGAGAGGAAGGAGAGGAGCTGAGAGGCCAGGGTGTTGGGGGAGGCCTCGGGAGGTGCGAACCAAACAGAAACACTGAGTAAGTCGGGGGTGTAAGGCAGGTAGGGCATCCCAGGCCAGGGAAACTGCAAGAGCCAAGGCCCTGGGGAGTGTTCTAGAAAGAGAAGAAAGGCTAATTGCTGGGAGTTAAGTCTACCCGTCCTGCTGAAAGGGTAGGAGCCTCAGGGCTCCCTCAGGGCCAGCAAGTGGGAAGGTCACAGAGCTCAGTGACTGAGTGCATGGCCCGTGAAGCCCATCTGCCTGGGTTCAAATTCCAGCTCCTACTTGCTGTGTGACCTTGAGCTGCTATCTTAACTATCTGGGCTTCCATTTCCTTGATTATAAATAGGGATGATATTAATAACAACATCAAAGGCTCATTTCAGGATTAAACTAACAAACACGTGGGGAGTGCTCAGGAGGAGGCCAGACACACGGCATATTAACTTTCTATGTTAATTTGAAATGGTGACACTGGAACCCATTCCTCCCTCCTTCTGCCCACCTTCCCAGCTCAGATCATCTCAGGACCACCCACCTGTCTACCCCTCTTCCGTGCTTCTCGGGTGGGAAGGAAAGCGACTTAATCTAAGAGGTCAGGCCGGGAAAAGTGGTGTGAACGTCCCTGCCCGGCTCCCTTCCTCTCTCACTTACAACCTGCCTGCCCTCTGTCCCCATAGACCCCTATCTTCTCCTCCATGTGGAAGCCCGTGGGCCAGGCCTGCACGATCCGACCTCGCTGCCCACGCGGAGGTCATGTCCCATCCAGGAGAAGGGCCCAGGAAGCCCACAGATTTGACCTCAAATCCAGTCCATTTTCCCAGCCAACCATTACCAGCCATCTTGGTCCCTACTGAAACCATGTCGCCATCAGGGCAGAAGAGGAAGGGGCGCGGGGTGGGCTTCCTGAGCTACCCCAAGCCCCCCGGAGTCTACAGGCCCACAGACCCAGCATCTAGCCTGGGCTCCTCCCTGGGAAGGCCGAGCAGCCTCCAGCCGACCATTTGCTCTCTCTGGGCCTCCGTTCCCTCCACTCCCCCATGAAATACCCCAGGGACCAGGCCCCTACTAGCTTTTCTGTTCCAGGGTAGCCCCTCCCCCGCCAGGAGGCTGGGCTAAAGGGAAGGGGCAGATTACCGTGGTGCATGAAGCCATTGTTACACAGGCCCACGCCGAGTGCCACCGCCTCCTCCCTCGTCTGGCAGTCACCCTGGAACGGAACAAGAAGGGGAGGGTGTTAGGTGCACCGACGCTGAGGGGCTGAGTGAGGCTGCGAAAAGCCCACCATCACCCCTAGAATGAAGGCTCCACAGGGGCAGGAATCTGTGTCTGTTTTATGTACTGTGGTACTGACCAAACATATCTACGATTATTAGGAATAAGCCCCAAACACGAAAATCAACAGTAGCTGGGATAAAGCCATTGTGTATCGTGCCATAAATACCACAAAGGAGAAATGGAGATCGGATGTGGCAGATATTGTTGGTTGCCTAGGAATAACCCTTTCACCAATACCACGCTAGTAATGAAGCTGTCACTGTGGAAGACAGCAACACATCCATCTAGCGGATCACAAAACCCAGCTTCCTTGCAGTGACAGGTGGCCAGTGAGATATTTGCCCCTGGCCCTTCTTTTTCCTTCCTCCTCCTCCCTGGAACAAAGATGTGATGGCTGGAGCTCCTGCAGTCATCCGAGACCACAATACCAAGGACCAAAACATGCTAAGGATGGCAGAGCAGGAAGAGAGACAGACTCGAAGGTCTCCTCAGGCTGCCTTAGCAGCTCTAGACCACCCACCTCTAGGCTTCTCCCACAGCAAAGGAAAATCAACTCCTAATTTATATCAGCCTCTGTAGCTAGGATCTTTGATGCTAGCAATGAAATCTGCATCCTAACTGACCTAACTACAGTCAGCGAGATACCCGGGGAAGACTACCAGGGGAAAATACCTTCCTCCCTGAAAAAAGAGGAAAGCAGTACCATATCCCCTACTAGGGACAAAGTCGCATGAGGAAATGATTGATATATATTGGTCTAAGGGGCTGTCCAGCGACCAGGTGGCAGACGATGCTGAGGACAGCAGAGTGAAGGATGGAAGATTCTTGACATGTGGCATGACTGGCATGGGGCACAATTATCTGCTCAGGCCACCGTTTAGCTGGGTTTTCTGTTCTTGCAAAGGAACACACTCCTAACCGGTACAGCTGAAGTCTGCTTCATCTCTCAGGGCTTTTCCAAGGAAGTGACGTTCAACCCGAAACTGAAGTTATAAACAGTCATGGCCCACAGGGCCTGTCTTTGGGGCCAACTCTCCCAGGTGGAATGTCGTCTTGGTGGGACAGCTCCTCAGTTTTTCTTGCACAACTGCCCCACCACCACCAACCCAGGCCAGGTTGAGGACACACGGTCCTGTGCAGAGCTACGGTGATGTCCTCTGCCCCAGGAACGTGACCGGAGGAGGGACCCAAGGACAGGGAACAGCTGGTGTGGTTCTCCCCACAGTGCCCTGAAGAAGGGGCCCTGGACACCGGCTCCTAAGACGCTGGGCACTTCCTGGTGCCGGTGCTTTCTAAGGCTGGGTCCTGGGTCTCCCCTGACTCTGTGGGTGCTCTTTACCCTTCTCCATCTTCTCTTTTCTTCCCCCTTTCCTTTAGTTAGCCAGAACCTGTTTCTGGTCCATGCAAACCGCACAATCTCAGTCCATCAGGGAAACCATGTGAGCTGTGTGGCACGGTTGGGGATGCGGGGGATGGGTGAACAGCCGGGTGGCGGAACGTGGACAAAGGTCCAGGCTGGGACAAAGCCTGCGTCACAAACGGCAGCCCCGCCACCAGGGAGGGAGTGAGTGCGCTCCATCAGGACAAGGCTGCTGTGTTCCCTGCAGAATCCCAAGGGCTTAGAACTCGGGCCTGGCATACAGAAGGTGCTCAATAAATATCTGGCGATTGAATAAAGTTGCTGTCAGCAGGGGCCAAATCATATAGGCACTTGCAGCCACTTGCAGTGAACTTCAGCTACATTCAGATGGCCGCGGGGCCCGACAACCGCTCATGGACCGGACTCCCAAAGCGAGAAGGGGTTTCGAGAGGCCGTCGCCTTGACTGTCCCCCACCTACTCTGCCAGCCACCAAGGGGCCAGGGAGAGACTTGCCCAGCTAAAGGAGAAACAAATGCCAGGGGCTGCGGACTCAGAGCACGGGGCCTGAGGGAGCCACTGGCCTCCGGATGTTACGCCTTGGCCGACTCGAGGAAGACAAATCTCTCCCGTGGGACCTCAGGCCAGCAGCCGGAAGGCTGTGTGCACAGAACCCAGCCAGAGGAGCCGGCCGTCCGTGCGAGAGGCTGCATCCGGAGCGGCCGCCCCCAGCTGCACGGGGCCAGCAGAAGAGGCACAGCCGGGGCCCAGGTGGCGAGCAGGCACCCGCTCCGCAGCGTGGGAGGCCCCCGGCAGGCATCTGGAGCCCACCTGGCTTTCTGAGGCACCCACAGGGAGGACCCACAGGGAGGCTCCTAAAGTTAGAACAAGAACAGGATTCTCAAGTTAACCGTGGAATATGCTGACCCTGGACACCTGAAGAGTAGGTGCCCTACCCCACATCCCACCAAGTTGTGGGAGAACCTCAAATCACCATTTTCTCCCCTCCTGGAAGAAGGCACAGGCACACATAGCCCGGTCCCGCTGCACCACCACGCTCCCCTCATCTTCTCCACCTGCCCACTAGCCCCCGTGCTGGTGCTCCAGCCATGGTGGCTTCCTTGCTAGTCCTTTCACAAACTACATGCCCCCACCTCAGGGCCTTTGCACTTGCTCCTTCCTCCCCCTGGAATGCCCTGTCCTGGCTTTTTTAAGTCTCAGTGCCCAAGTCAGCTCCTCAGAGGACAACCTAAAGTAGCACCTCAGCCCCTACTCCCCACCCCCATGCATGCTCTCAACCAATGTTCATCCCATTACACTCCCATAACCTTGTGTGATACCGGTGCTGCACTTATCAAGGAGAATCAGCACCAAGGATTCCCGGTCCTTGGGGACCCTCCCAATAAGTGGGTGTTGTTTAAGGTCTGTCCCTCACTAGACGTCAGTGGGCGGCAATGGTGCCCATCAAGGTGACCCACCTCTCCAACAGCATCCAGCAACTCAGGGAGCCACAAAACATCTCTACCCAAAACCACCTGGGATGCCGGAAGGCAAAGCTGGGCCAGGCGACAGAACACTCTGGGGGGTAATGGACCCGGGGCTGCAGGAGGCTCCATGCCCATGACTTGGGAAGCCCCAAGACAATGTCCACGGATGCCTCTCATTGACCCCCAGCATACTAGGGGCTACACCATCTCTCTCGGTCTGGAGGGTCAACCCAGAGGCGGTCACTCCCCTTAATCCCATTTAACAGATGAAGAGCCTGGGGCACAGATGGGCTTGCACTTGCCCTAGGTTACACCATGAGAAAGGAATCCTTTTGGGGCCAGACCCTTCCCCCCATCACCATGTTACAGAAACGGAGGCTCCAAGAGGACAAGTTAGTTGCCCATCATTGGGGCCAGGGCTCCTGACATGTACCCATGGATGCTTTGTTTCCTCTGCCAGTGCCTCCCCCCACCAGCCCACTGTGTCCCAAGAACCTGAACCTGTGCCCGGTACACAGTAGGTGCTCAAAGAAAGAAAGGGAGAAGCTAATTAGCCCTCTTGTTGGAATTGCTCTACACTCTCCCCCGACTACTCATTTTAAATACTGCCAGAGCTGACCAAGAACGAGCATCTGGCATGCCAATCCTACCCCGCCCTCCACCTACCCACAGGGGAGTCCAGCAGGCACCCCAAAGGCAGTGCCTTCCCGCACCAGAGGAGAACTCTTGATTTTCCCAGGCAACTGGGGACTCCTCCCCAAGTCTCCCCATCTCCATAAAGGGTACCTCCCACCTCCCAGGGCACCAAAGGCCCAGGACACATCCTTGCCTCCCATCCTGCCCCATAGCAGTGCACCCCGTGCACCCCATCTCCAGGCATTTCTCAGACCCACTGACATCTCAGCATCTCGGGGACCCATCTCACTCCCAACTCAGGCCAGGGACTCACCACTTAGGGCAGAGTCCACAGAGTCCACGAAAAGTCCACTCTTCGGACCCCACACACAATGGTGAGCACCAGTGGAGCTCGGGAAACAGGAGGCCACAGAAAGGGCTGAGCTGGGGAGAAGCAGCCGTTTCCGAGAGCCGGGACCCAGGCAGGTCTAGGCTCCAAGCAAAGAACCTAAACCACAAAGGAAATCACCCCATGTCACCCTCACCTGGGGCGGCACACTTCAGAGGCGGGATGCCATGGATTCGCAACCCCCCAACCCCCCCCCCCCCCCCCCCCCCCCCCCGCTGGTTGTTTCCTGATCTTACTGTCCCTGCATCCCCAAACCCCTCTGCAAACTCTCCAGCCTTGCATATTCTCCAGGCTTCCATACCGCATGTAGTTTGGAGCCGCCTTGAATCCCTTGTGCAGGAGATGAGGAATTATAACAACAGTTGCATTTACTGAGCGATTCCTCTGTGCCAGGTGCCAGTCAGCACTTTATGTGATTAACTCGTTGAATCCTCAAAATAATCTAACAGGGAAGGTATTGTTTTTAGCTTTATTTTGCAGGTGTGGAAAGTGAGGCACAGAGAGGCTAAGAGGCTTGTCCAAGAGCACTCCACTAGGAAGACACAGAGCTGGGATCTGACCCAGGCTACTATAAATCAGGCACCTGCTGGGAGCTGATTTCGGGAGCTGTATGGGGAGGGCAGTGTCGCACAGTGGTTAGCTCTCTGCGCTGCCAGATGTGCAAAACTGAATTCCAATTCCAGGGCTGTTTTCAGACCTCCCGGGTCCTAGCATCCCACACCATAGCAAACATATTAAAATACACTCACATCCTACATTAAATATGCTGTTTGGGCCTGAAAACAATTTTTCAAGGATCTTTCTAAACCTGCTTTTGAAGTCATTTGGCGCCAAGAAACATTTACTTTACAGATTGGCTACAATTTCTAGGCAATCATCAGGAATTGTGTGACAGGAGAAAATCCCGCCAGCAAATTGTTTTCAAATGGAATGAGGTTTTTATGAATGCTAAATTTAACAATTAAGGAGGCTGACATAAAGCTGCATTCTGTAAACGTTTAAACACTTATCCGTTTTGATTTCACAGTTGTCTCCTCGTCTTTGGAGCCAACACGCTCTCTTTACAGAGTACAAATGAACATTCTTGCAAGCTCCCTGAAAAGTTCGCAGAACCGAGGTACAAGCAGGGTGAGACAGGCCCATCCCAATCCCAGCTCTGCCGCTACAGGGCTGTGTACCCTGGAACCAAGTGCTCAGCCTCTCTGGGTCCCAATGCCCCTGTCTATAAATGGGCTGGAGGACTCCACAAGGTAATTACTCCACGAGGTAATTACTCCACGAGGTAATGCACAAAACCCAGCCAGAGGAAGCACCCCGAGAGCAGGAGCCACGGGCCGGCAGAGAGAAGTGTCTGCAGCATCTCAGGGGAGAAAAGCCTTCGGGAAGTTGCAGCAAAAGCAAGCCGCTGCCCAGCCCTTGCCCCCTGGGCAACTTCCGTGAAAGGAGTAACTTGGCAAGCTCCCTGTGGAGGCTCCCGTCTGGTGCCTCGGCATGAGACCGACTTGTCCCAGCTCAGCCGGACTGTCCCAGTTTTAACTGGAAGCCTCTAGTGGCAGCAACCCAAGTGTCCATTAAGCAGACACTAATAGATGGATAATAATAAATGACAGATAAATCAAATGTGGGCGATCTGTTTGATGGAACATTATTCAGCCTCGCAAAGGAAGGCAATTCTGACTCAGGCCACCACGTGGATGGCCCTGACGGCGTGACACTGAGCGCCATCTGGCAGCCACAGAAGGACAAAGGCTGCGTGACCCTGCTCATGGGGGTATCCAGTGTGGCCAAGCACCTGGAGACAGAAAGCAGAAGCGAGGTTGCCAGGGGCCGCGGGGAGGGGCGAGCGGGGGACTGGTGTTGACCGGGGACAGGGTTTTAGTTCTGCAAGATGAAAGAGCTCTGGAGAGGGAGGGTGGGAACAGCTCCCAGAAACCTGAGGGGACGTCAGGCCACGAACAGCACGCTGAACCACGGTTATGACACTTAAGTGTGATGTGTATTTTACACGAGTGAAAACTAGAGAAAAAACTGTTTAAAGCAACTTCAAGGCCGGCAGCCCGGTCAGCTCCTCGGTGCTGGGCAGAGTGAGCAGGCTGCTTCCACGGTCAGGGGGGACAGATCCCACAGGTCGGGGGACAGCTCCCATGGGCTGGGGGAGAGCTCACCTGAGCCAGCAGCCAGTCCACCAGCTTGCTCCCGGGCAGCACAGACTTGTACGTCTTCAGGTGGTAATCACGGTCTCTGCGGGAGGAGGGAGCACTTGTGAGCACATCGGGGAGTACAGGCCCCTGGGGCTCTCCCCAGGCACAAGCTCTGATGTGTGGCATCTAAATTCCCCCCAGTCCTGGAACGAAGGGTCACGCTAACCCTGCAGTGAGTTAACCATTTCTGGGGCTCGAAGCTGGCAAACAGGAGTCTATGTGGCCAGCCACACACAGGCGGATGACCAAGTCTGGCTGGGGAGTTTCTCTAGACTTTAGGAACTGGGGAGCCAGGCAGGCCACGAGCCAGTAAGTGCTGGCCCCTGCCACTTCCTTCTCTAGGGGCTGATAAGGAGGCCCTTCTCGCAAGGGCACAGAGAAGGCAGGGGCGGGTCTACAGATGCAAGGGGCTCCCAGGGCCTGACCCCTGA
>RCUC01119608.1:0-12583 GCA_003697995.1 Taxidea taxus jeffersonii | reverse complement strand
TTTTTTTTTTAATTATTTATTTGAAGATTTTATTTATTTATTTGACAGACAGAGATCACAAGTAGGCAGAGAGGCAGGCAGAGAGAGAGGAAGGGAGGCAGGCTCCCTGCTGAGCAGAGAGCCCGACACGGGGCTCCATCCTAGGACCCTGGAATCATGGCCCGAGCTGAAGGCAGAGCTTTAACCCACTGAGACACCCAGGCACCCCTGTTTGTTTGTTTGTTTTAAGATTTTATTTATTTGACAAAGAGATAGGGAGCACAAGTCGGGGTGGGGGGAGTGAGAGGGAGAGGGAGAAGGAGGCTCCCCGCTGAGCAGGGAGCCCCACATGGGGCTCGATCCCAGGACCCTGGGATCATGACTAGAGCCGAAGGCAGAGGCTTAACTGACTGAGCTACCCAGGCTCCCCGAATATTTTAGTTTTAGACATCTACTTGGTTCTTGTAGTTGTTTCTTAATATACAGAAAAGTCCAAATGACAGACATGAAGGTGAGGAGGACATAAAATAACAGCAGGAATTCCTTCCTCAGTGAAGATCCGCCCCCCCCCCCAACAAATCACCCACCGATATCTCTGTTCAGACTCTCACGCTCCAGCAAGCCTACTGTCTGCCCCATATTATAGCGTGTATCTCACACTCCAGACTTCTGTTCACAAATGGCTTTGTCGTCTGTTTCATTTTGAACTCTTTAACACAGGACTTCTCATTCAGCTGTTTATCTCTCATGAAGCAGTATTACTGTGGTGGTTGAAAGTGTAGACCTAAACTTTCTCCACCTCGGTTTCCTCCCTTATACCATGGCACATACCTCAGAAGGATGTAGGTGGGATTGTCCACAGAACCTGACACATAGAAAACCTCATGTGAGCATGGGTTGTTGGCTTAATACTGGTGTCTTGACGACTAGCACATGTCTGGTAGGGTCGACTTGGAATTCATACCATATTTGCTGAGTCACTGAATAAGCCTTACTCATGGTCTTATCTGCAAAACCTACTTTGCTGTTCCCTGAGTAAACTTCTCAAAGAGTTTTCAGGGTATCTGACTGGTTGCTTCCTCCATTCATTCATTCAGCCAGAATTTATTGGAAGCCTCACAATTTCCTGTTATTTTACCAGTGCTAGAAGAGCAGAGGTGAAGCAGACTGATCTCAAGAACGTCCAGCATGACATGGTTAATGATCATTCCTAGAACAGTGTGTTAGTGCTGTTATGGGGCATATTCAGAGTCTGTTTACTTGAGTGGGACCAAAAAGGGGTTCAGCTTATCCAAAGGAGGTCAGGAAAGTGGGCATTTCCTTGAAAACAGGATTTTGAAGAGTGAGTAGAATTTAGGCAGGTAGATGAGAGAGGGAAAATCATGTCAGATAAAGAGAATGACATGGACAAAGGCACAGACTTAGGAGACATCGTGGCATGTTGAGAAAATGGCAGGTGCTTCCCCAAGTCCGGGACATAGCAATATAGGAGCTGTGAGGGAAATAAAAAGGCCATGAGGTATCAGCTAACGAGGTGTTTAGGAGCAAATGAAAAGTTGATAATATGAGAATGGCATGGTCTAATGAGTGTTCTAAGTTAAGCTGTCCTGGTGTTGGAGTTGAAGTTACGAGTTATGAGTCCTGGTGTTGGAGTCAAAGCAAAGAAAGGTTAAGGAGAGTGACATGGTAACTAACTGGATGGTTCTCTGGACTCGAATCCTTGGTGGCTGGTGACACAGGACTCTGGAGAGGGGCTGTGAGGGTAAGAAAAGCTCAGTTTCAGTTATGTGGACTTTGAGGTGGTGGTTATTTATTAGGTAGTGTTAGATAAGCAAGTAAGGAGACCGGGAAGCCAAGCAGTTTCCAGGGGGAATTCTCTTTGGTAAAATGCATATGTTTATTAAAGGGTATATGTTGGTTAACTAGAAGAATGAAAACTCAGAACTTGGAGATTCAGATGTAATGAACTATTCGATGACAATGTATTCTTTCTGCAGTAAAGAAATAGAAGTTTGTGGGTTTTTTCAAAGAAGTTCTTTTTCTTTTGAGCCAATCAGGTTTTTCTAGATTGTGGCATTTTGATTACCCTTCTTGGTATTGTTAATTATGTCACTTCATTCCCTCGTATTCAGGTTTCAGTTGTGAAATGATAAGGGGTCTCAAGCCTCGTGTACTATATCAGAGGCTGTCTCATTAGAGAGGCCACAGTAACTCCCAGATTTACTCCTAGTTGCTGATTAAATATGATTTAACTCCACTTGGCTTCTCACACTGCCTCTATTGCCAGTTGTAAATGATTTTTAATATGTTCTCAGTTATTCCTGAAATAAGACTCATATGTTCTGCTTTCCACATATCCCTTATGTATTGCTATTCTTTATTTTATTTTTTCTTAAGATTTTATTTATTTATTTGACACAGAGAGAGATCACAAGCAGGTAGAGCAGCAGGCACAGAGAGAGGGGGAAGCAGGCTCCCCACCAAGCAGAGAGCCTGACGCAGGCTTGATCCCTGAGACCATGACCTGAGCCAAAGGCAGAGGTTTAACCCACTGAGCCACCCAGGCGCCCCCATTCATCATTTTAAAATAATGCCCAGGGGTGCCTCAGTGGCTTGGTAGGTTAAGCAGTTGACTCATGATTCTAGACTCATAGAATTGAGCCTAGGCATGGGCAGTGTGCTCAGCACGGAGACTGCTTGTCCCTCTCCTTCTGCTCCATCCCCTGCTCTCTTTCTCTCTCTCTCTCTCTCTCTCTCTCTCTCTCTCTACTAAATAAATTCATAAATAAATAAAATCTTAAAAAAATAAAATAATTTTCCCAGATGTCATTACTAGCTTTATTCAAAGCTGAAGCAGATTTTCTTACCTATTTCCAATACTTGCAGTCTTTTGTCATACAATGTCATTCTCTGGTTTTTGTTTGTCCTTGTAAGGTTTATCATTAAGATCCCTGAAGCAAGTATCAAATAGGATTAAATGTATCACTTATCCCACAGTACACCTTAAACTGAGATTTGAGTTAGTCCTCAGATGGCACTTCATAAAATATTACAAGTAAACCAAAATGCATTTTTCAAAAAAAAAAATTTATTCAGTCCATAAATGATAGCTGGTTTGCTGTGTTGTGTCTGCACAGTGATACAGGGAAACACAGGGATACACTTAACACAATTTGTTATGAAATAACGTATTAAAGTAAATTACCAACTCTACTAGTCATTTTACTGAAGTAGTCAAGTTCTTTCCTCAATTTGTTACAAACCAGTAACATGATTGTTAGGATTGTGTGATTCTTTAGAAAATTGCAAATCCTCTGACTAGTTGCTGACTTTGCCTACCACGCATCTACTAAGAAGGCTACTCCTGTGAAAAATCATACTGAAAACAAAACATTTCTTTATTCCCCATTTTGTGTATGTCCTAACATCTCTCTCTCTCGGGAAATGTTATTATTTTAATTACACAACTGATCAGCAAGACCCAGTGTGCTTACTTACACTGGTACTTGTGTTTATTAATACTATTGCCCCCACTACTTCCAAAAATGAAACCACGTCCTTATGTAAAATTCTTACTTAACCACTTTTCTGCAACAGCCCTTTAGGTACATATGATATAGGCAGATAAAAAGAAATCATCAAAGAGAGTAATTTTAGTTAAGGGATTTCAATGTCTTTCACAGAGGTATTTCAATCATAAAATATGTAACTTTTCTTATAGTCAAATTTTCAGATGGCTTTCTTCACAGATAATAACTATGCTTGAATGTGACAAATTGTAATATTTAATACTTGGGTTTTCACAATACTTGGTTAGCAGCTTTAACTGCCAATGTTCTAATGGCCTAATCAATGGGGTGAGATTATATGAAACAGGATCTTTTCATCACTAGGGCATAATATTGTCTTGACTAAGTTTTACAATGGGAAATGGGATTTATCTTCTTTGAAAAGTAAGATAGGGTTTAGTTTTTCAATAAGCCTAAACACTACTTAAGGATTAACTTTTTTTTTTTTTTTTTTTTTTTCATTTAAAGCCAAAGCCGGTGCTTTCCAGTACGGTAACCACAATCCCATGTGGCTATTGAGACTTAAAATTGTGCCTAGTCTGAATTGAAATGTGTTGTAAATGTAAAATATATACCAGAATTTGAAGAGCTATTATGAAAGAAAAAATGCATATTATCTCAATAATTTTGATATGGATTTCATGTTGAATCGACAATATATTAGATGACTGGGTTAAATAAAATATGTTCTTAAAATTAATTTCAGAGATTTCTTCATACTTTGATTAATGTGGCTATTAGAAAGTTAAAATTACAAATCTGACTTGCATTAACACCTCCAGTGAATAGTACTAAGCTGAAGGGTTGACATTCTCAAAGAAGCTGAGCATTCATAAATTAGTGTAATCTTTTATTCTGAACAGTTTTTGCAAACACATTCCACCACAGTAGAAGTTTGAGACTATAATTTCAGAACTTCAAAGAAGTCCACCTTTCTAAATTAGTTGTTCATTTTAGTGGCCCTTTGGTGCTAATCCTTTGTTCTCTTATGTCTGACTCTTTGGAGACCTTAAAGTTTAAGAGAGGATTTGCCACTGGAATTGAGTCTTTTAAAGTTAGAGTATGTGTGTGGGTTGAGAGAAGATAGCAGGATATTCTGGGATTAGGTATTGGCATTTACAAAGATGTCAGAGCATTGGGTATTAGGGATCAACTGGGAGTTTATGATTTTGGAAAGGTAAAGTGAATAAAGTAGGATGAAGAAGAATGAAAGGGAGCAGAAGTGTTTGCAAATGGGTTGAAAATAAATGGAGGGTATGCACATTTTTCTTTCACACTATTTGTTTCTGGTACAAATTATAAGGGCATAAAATTGACATAATAACCATTAATTTAAATCTATTTATTAATCAACCATGGAGAGGTTGTTATATGTTAGACTCTTGATCAAAAAACAAACCTTTATGTCCTTGTGGCACTTAGATTTAATCAGGGGAAGCCAGCAATAAACAAACTAACGAAATAGGTACTGCCTACATAAAAGCATATAAATGCTATGAGGAAAAATACAATCTGGGAGAGACATGGCCATTTAAAACATAGTTTTCGGTCAAGTCCTCACCGATAGGTGACATTTGATCACAGACACAAAGGAAGTGAGACCTATGGATGATGGGGGGATGGGAGAAGGCCCTTGTGGGGATGGGCCTGATCTGATCTCAGAAATGGTTCTTACTGAGCAGATCGGTCACCCACTACCTGCAACTTAATCATGTTCATTATGTATTGTTTTATATTCCTTACCTTTTATTGTGAATGATATACATTCTTTTGTTTTCCTTACAGTATAACGTTTCCAGAGCCAACTGCAATAAGATCATCATGTTGTTCACTGACGGAGGAGAAGAGAGAGCCCAGGAGATATTTGCCAAATACAACAAAGACAAAAAAGTGAGTGCAATTTTATAGTATTTTATTTTTTTTAATATTCTATTTATTTATTTATTTGACAGTGAGAGAATAGGCTGAGTGGCAGGCAGAGGGGGAGGGAGAAGCAGGCTCCTCTGCTGAGCAGGGAGCGTGACACGGGGCTCGATCCCAGGACCCTGGGATCAATACTTGAGCCAAAGGCAGATGCTAACCTAACCAACTCAGCTCTTCAGCCATCCCAATTTTATAGTATTTTAATTTTAATGTCAATGTAGGTGGTTTTGAAAGAGACCATCAGGCAGGGGTAGTAAGAAGGGATATTAGTGTGCCAATTATAAAGACAGATAATAGATTATAAACCATTGGCTGAAATACAGAATGATTAAGAATTATGTTTTTATGTGATCCATAATGACCTTACAACTAATTTATTAATAAAATAATTTGGACCTATAAAATCCTATTTGATTCTTATATATAAATTCTATATAAGAAACTTGCAGGAAGAGAATAACCAGAAGAGACAGTTTGAGCTTTTATAGGATAAATTTATGATCATTTAATTATTAAAGATTATAGTAATACTAAAACTTCCTACAGATGCTGAAAAATTATCTTAACAGACATTGTTCTGTTGATTTACAAATATATCAATTTATAACAGCAAAAACTACATCCTTATTTGAAAACCTTTTTACTTTTGCCTACCTTAAAAGTAAAACAGCCAGTTCACTTACCACCAAAATGGGTTTATTCAGGAATAACAGAAAAATTCCATTGCAGGCCATGTGAACTGTGGCAGGCCATAGGCCAGTGCCCATATCAAAGAAAAGGAACACTACACTATAGAAAAAAAAAAAAAAAAAAAAAAAGAGGAAGTCAGTGAAAGGCTACTTTGAGCAAAAGTCCATTGGAAGAAAACCAGAGGTCAGGGTGGTGATGGTTTCTCATTGGCTGAGTTGAGGTATTTTGTTATTGGCTGAGGTTGTTGCTGGGCAAGGAGAAACTCTTTCTCCTGCTGAAGTAGTTAAGTAGGCATCTTCTGCTGCAAATGCAAAGTACCTCTTTTTTTGGGGTCTGCAGCTGATGAGGGGTGGTGCTGATGACAGCCCCCCTCCCCCTTCTGGCCCCCCACCACGATTTTAAATGAGATTACCTTCATTCAATTGTACAGTTTCAAGAAAATATTTTAGACAGATTCTTTTATAATAATGTATGGTATGTAAAAAGTGTTCTATTTCGGTATGCCATGAAGAATCTGAAGACAAGTATTTTGAGGTTGGAATGTATTTTTTTCATTGATCGTTTAACTGCAGAGGAAAGTAGTGTAGGGAGACCTATTTTGAATGTCCTTCCCTGTAGTGAAACCAGCTGATACTGTGGATTAGAGTATCAACTGTGACTATTTCTCTAGCAATCCTACCATCAGCTGATTTCATCTTTCTTACTGACTTTTGCATGTGATAAGAGAATGATTCTCAACTTGGTTTTTTAAAATGCTAAGGCCCCATTAAAACAAAAATGATGATATAAGCTATTTTTTTGTGTTTAACAAATTCCAGAAGAAATCACATATTTATCCAGAAGTCTCTTCTGAATAAAATGCCAATTCACTTTGCTTTTAATTGAACTTTTCACCATTTAGAAAGGTGTGGTTCATCATGAGCTCTAGTGGATTGTTTTATATGCATTTCAAAAACTAAAAGGCGAGTGGAAAAAGGTGAATTAATATATTTAGATAGTTTTGCAGACACAGCGCTATGATTAATTTGGTACAGTATTGATGAAAATTTTTGGAACACTTTGAAATACACAGGTGCTTTTTAGCCTATATGTGATTGGAATATGATTGAAGAATTAAAACCATATACATACATATAATTTCAAATTAATCATAAATCTTTTTAACACAGAGCTCTTTGAAATTCTATGTATGCTGTAGTTATGTCATGACATAAGTTTACTGCATTGGTTGAGGGTTTTTTTTTTTTTTTCCTAAATACCTGCTGATTTTAATTGTATGGAAATATCATTTCTTTTGAAAAAGTTAATAAATTGAACCATTGACTGAATACTTTCAAATGATAACTTGATGTTAGGAATAATTCTTTCTAAGAAATTATCAGAGGGACGCCTGGGTGGCTCAGTGGGTTAAGTCTTTGCCTTCGGCTCAGGTCATGATCTCAGGGTCCTAGGATCGAGCCCCACATCTGGTTCTCTGCTCGGCAGGGAGCCTTCTCTCTGCCTGCTGCTCTACCTACTTGTGCTCTCTCTCTCTGTCAAGTACATAAATAAAATCTTTAAAAAAACATTATCAGAGTTAAAGGTCATGGGAAGATGTGGGTGCATTAATCTAAGATACCATTTTTCAAAATTCAGGGCAGTGATTGCCCCTTGGAGGATGTCCCAGGCTCTCCGCTCCCATACTGATGTCTTGAAACACTGCTTCTCATCCCCTTCACCTTTTACAGAAACTCAAGTTTTTAAACAAAGCATTTTGTGACATCCTAAACCACATAATAAATGAATCAAATCACATTCACTTCTGCAAAACTGGTGAATCTAGTCTTAACTCAACAATCCTGCTGTTTGCTCACGTAGTGACTCCTGTGCTTTATGGACACTTAGGGCCACACAGCATTATTATTATTTTTTTTTAGAGATTTTATTTATTTACTTGACAGAGAGAGATCACAAGTAGGCAGAGGGGCAGGCAGAGAGAGAGAGCGGGGAAGCAGGCTCCCTGCTGAGCAGAGAGCCCGACACGGGGCTCCATCCTAGGACCCTGGAATCATGGCCCGAGCTGAAGGCAGAGCTTTAACCCACTGAGACACCCAGGCGCCCCGGCCACACAGCATTATTAAAACCAAAGCAACTTTGGAAATGAATTAGCACTTAGTTTCTGTAATTTAAATGCTATTTTTACCTAACATAAAAATGAAGATGTTCTTGGAATTAGATACTTTATTGGTTCTGTGATTCTGCTTTCAGTGCCTGTAGAAAGTTCTGTGACATTGGACATGTACCTACATACACAGGTAGAGCCACACACATTTCTCTCTATTTTAAACAGGCATCCTCTCTGTCCATTGTATCTCCAGGAACAAGAGAGCATGTGTGTTACTTTGGCATGTGATTTCTTATATAAAGTTGTATGATTAAAAGCCAACAGGTGGTTGAGAAGTAAGGGAGAAGTAAGGAAATAGAAATCTGGATATAAAGTACTTTTTCCCCCCCAAATCCTTGGAAATTTGTTAAGAAATATTGGGGGAGGGACGCCTGGGTGGCTCAGTTGGTTAAGCGGCTGCCTTCGGCTCAGGTCATGATCCCAGCATCCTGGGATCGAGTCCCGCATCGGGCTCCTTGCTCGGCAATGAGCCTGCTTCTCCCTCTGCCTCTGCCTGCCACTCTGTCTGCCTGTGCTTGCTCCTGTGCTCTCTCTCTGTCTGACAAATAAATAAATAAAATCTTAAAAAAAAAAAAAAAAAAAAGAAATATTGGGGGAAAAGTAAGATCATCAACTCTAGGTCAGGTTGTTTAGATATACATGCAGGTATGGATGTATATACACACATATGTATTTTTAAGAATGGAAGAGCTAATTCATTAGTCTATGTTATGGATTACTAAAGGGATACACACATGGGGAAAGCTTATAGATGCAAAATCAAGAAATGATAACTGATGGAGATCCTTGAAAATGGAGGGACAGAGAGATACAGATCATAGATTTCTGATTTGAGCAAACAGGAATTCTATTTGTGGGAACATTGCTGACCATTTCATTTGCTCTCTCCTGTTTTGCTCAATGGCTTACCATATTTGCTAATGTGGGAAAACTTTGTTAAGCAAAAATTTCATCTCTTGGTATTTGCATGTTCTATATCCACTAACAGTGAAGATAGAGGATAGCAGATGACAACTTTTAAGTCAGTAGACCTTTGAGCAGATCTGTATTTTGTTAAGATATTATTTACATAGTTAATTGTTTATGTGAAAGGCATATGTGTACATATAGTGTGTAGGTATATGTACGTACTGAAGATAGCACTATGCTATCTGAATATATTTAAAGACAGTGAAAAAAATGTCCTGTATAAAAATTTCTTACATATGTATATAAATTCTT
The DNA here is from genome assembly GCA_003697995.1 of Taxidea taxus jeffersonii. Lineage (NCBI taxonomy): Eukaryota > Metazoa > Chordata > Mammalia > Carnivora > Mustelidae > Taxidea > Taxidea taxus. Next base: position 3,037 of record RCUC01119608.1, on the reverse strand, counting down.
ATATGTATGTAATTTCACACACATATGTGTGTGTATGTATATATATATATAAGAAATTTTTTTCATTGTCTTCAAATATGAATTCAGATGGTTTTGGATGAACTTGAGGACCCTTTTCTAACTTCTCCATATTCAGAATTCCTCCGGCCTACACTGTGTGAGACGATTGCAGCCCATAGATACTGATAATTGACTATCTTTGTCATTGTCACGTAAGGTTGTTTATTACAGAATATTTAGTAGTTTTGCCATAGGCATTTTTCCCATAGACATCTTTGCAACAAGTGTTTTCATTGCAAGCAGTTTCACTTTATAACTAAATGGCCATAAGTAGGCAACTTTGCTGTAAAAAAAAATAATAAAATAAAAATTTAAAAAATGACAGATCAGTTTGACAGTTTGGTTTCTCAAACTGGTTGACAGTTTGATTTCTTTTCTCTGTTGATGCATGCTGCATGTATGGATTTTACTCCCATTTCTGTATGGCAGAAATGCTAGCCCTCATACTGGTGTATACACATTTCCTATATAACTTTGGAATGTCCAGCACTGGACATGTACCAGTATGCGAGGAAAAAACAACTGGAGAATGCTTTCACAATACAAAAACAAAAACAAAGCTCAGTGACAGATAGGCATCCTAGTGTTTGGAGACTGTTACCTGTCACAAGATGAAGGAAGAGATTTTAGCAAAAAAAGAAAAAAAAGTATGATGCTGAAGGAAAGACAAATGAACAAGCCCCCCAAAATCACAGAAAAATATTAACAGTAAGAATGGAAGACTTTAAAGATCAGTGCTTAGGTATAACCCGCAAAATAAAAGCAGTGGGTTTTGCAGCATTGCTCTGAATCTGCAGTATACATTTTGAATATATTCAAGTATTTTGTATCTCACAAGAAAGGTCTTTTAAAATCTTTGTAAGTAAATGATGCTATTTTATTTTTTCTGATTTTATCTTCTATAGCAAAATTGCCTTAAAGCCAATATTTATTCAGTCAGATGTTTAGAGTGAAATTGCTTGCAGCAAAGATGTTTATAGTGAAACTATCTAGAACCATGTATGACAGACTAGTCCCCTACTTGGAAAATTAATATTTGTTACATAATAACTTGATCAACTCGGATTTTCACCAGCCACCTTATCTTTCAAGTGGCCAGCATGTAAAAATAAAATTTGATAGGTTGAACAAAATAAAAACTTTCAAGATTCTTAAAAGTTCTGCATGTGATTAGAGTTTTATGTTAAAACATATTCTTCAGGGGCGCCTGGGTGGCTCAGTGGGTTGGGCCTCTGCCTTTGGCTTGGGTCATGGTCTCAGGGTCCTGGGATCAAGCCCTGCATCGCATGGGGATCTCTGCTCAGCGGGGAGCCTGCTTCCTCCCCTCTCTCTGCCTGCCTCTCTGCCTACTTGTAATTTCTGTCTGTCAGGTAAATAAACAAAATCTTTAAAAAAACAAAAACAAAAACCTATTCTTCAACAACAAAGTTCACTTGTGGCTTTCAAAGTAGCAAAATTACCAAGTCATAAAGAAAGTTGGATGAGCTTTAAAAGAAAAATCTGGAAACTCCTCTTTGAATTCTGCCTTTTCCCCCAAGCCTCTTGCTTGGCATCAGTGTTGCTGCTAAATGCTTCATTTACATTCATTTGTCATCCTGTTGACATTAGAAATCACTCAGAGCAGCCCAGGTAGGTGTGCCGAGGTAAGCCCATCCAGAGAGCTGATGAATGAGGCTGCAGATAAACAGCACAATTTAATGAGGCCAAAAGGTTGGAGAATTAGAACAAAATGTTTGGGTTCTTTCGAAATGCATTACTCTTGGGAATTAATCTACCTGATTATAGATAGGTACAGCTTTAAAACGGAGTCTGTGTTAATCTCCTCACACAGCTGTTCCATATTAAAATGAGTTCACTTTATAATCTTTACCTGCAGCAATGCCATTCCTTAGGGTTCACTCATGTGTATGACACTTTCTTAAAAATGGTGCCAAAACTAAAATGAACTCTATCATAAAGTCCAAACAAATGAGTAAAGGAAAGTGAAACCAGACGCAGAGTTGAAAGATAATTCCCAGGCCCAGCAAAATTAAAAATACTTGATTTTCTGTAGAATAGCAAAAAGATTGGTTAGCCATACACACTTAAGATCGTCTAGTCTGGTAGAAAACCGTCCTCGGATTCTTAGCTTAATTCTCAGAAGTAATCGAGAAATGCAAAAGCATCAAGAATTTATAAAATGAAAGTTTCAAAATAATGAGTAAATTGAATAAGAGGAGCAAGTGGAAACTATGATAGACTGATTTCAAAATAAAGAAGGCATAGCTAAAATTGTAAGAGGCTGACAAGAGATGCATTGTTACTTTTTAAAAATTATTTAGAAAATGATTAGCGATATCTTTCCTATTTTTTCTGTCAGATCCATGGTAGAAAGAAATAATCTGTAGCCAACAAACATCTAAAGCAAGTTACAAATGATGGAATCTGCCTATGTTTTATATAGTAACAGTAAACATTGTCAATTAATTTTCAACAGATGGTAAGGAAAGTAATTTATTGCCTTCTCTCCTGTCCCTGCCTGGCTCCTCCCAGGCAAGAATGAAACCTTTGGAAGCAATGTTTGAATATATGTGGCTTTCAGATTTGTAAAATATGTAATACCATTTAACAAAGGCACTGCCCTAAAAAAATTTGCTTTTAGGTACTTTGCCATTTTCAACAGTTACCAAAAGTTTTCCAGCTTTGGAGTGGAAAATGTACCTTTGTTCATAAAAATCAAGGATGTTATTTATGCCAGAGTTACTATAGAGTTGAATTACCAGTAACATTGGCCCAGCCAATAGAGAGATTATCCTTTTAACAGGCAGGGGGTGTGTGTGTGTGCCTGTCTTCCTCTCTGACAGATTTATTTACATTTGTTTCTCTTAATATAAAATTAATGTTGACAGTTCATTACCTGAACTAAGGAAAATATTATCAGATACATTCTCTTCAGGTTTGAGTGATAGCACTACCACACATTTTACAGAATCCTTAA
>ML099463.1:22776-53551 GCA_003697995.1 Taxidea taxus jeffersonii | reverse complement strand
CCACTGATGTCGAATGAGACTATAAGGCTCACTCTAGGTTGATGCGAGGATGAAGCGAGAAAATGTGGGGGGTGCCCAGCACGCACGAAACACTCAAGGGTAGGTATTTCAAGCCACCCATCCACACTGTCCTTTTACAAGAAGGGAAATGATGCCAAGAAGGGACCAACATATGCGGGCATCATTGTGCAGTTAGATGAACAAGTTTAAAGACCTGGTTCTCTGTTTCCTTCTCTGTGTGACTTTGGACTAGTTACATTACTTCTCTGTACAACAGTTTTTTCATGTGCAAAGGGACATAATGGCACATGCTCAATAAAATGATACAGAGTGGCAAACCTGGATGTCTTGGCTCTTTGCTGAATAACTGAAACTTTTATGAGATCCTTGCTCCAAGCTAAGTTCTGGGGAGGGACCTTCAGAAAGGCTCAAGTAGAGCCCTTGCAAAAGCTTGTGATCTAATATTTCCAACCTAACCTGATGGGAGCAAGCTGAATATGTCTTTTCTGGAACTGTTCTAACCCCCTGCACCTGCTCTGGCTGGCCACTTACCTTTGGGTGGATGACAAGTGACGTCACAGACACTGCCGAGCAACCACCAGAGAAAAGTCTGCTCTAAATAAAGCCCCTCGACTTCCATGGGAGTGTGGGGGTGCTAATAAAGCCCACAAAGTATTGGGAATCAATTAATTAAATGTTAGTTCTCCTGGACTACCCTCTGGGGAGGGCAGAGCTGAATGGCACTACACAGATGGTCTCAAGGTAAAGCATCCACGTTTCTGGGAAATGAGATCCATTTTAAACCCAAAGGGGGTTTAAAATGTTCCCCTCTTACTGGCCAAGACTGATATTTAGATCATGGCAACGAAGCCATCAATGGAAGCAAGGATATAGATAGAAAGGCTCAATTTAGAAAAACAGAAAACTGTCCTAAAATCTATATTAAAAAATTGAAACATTGAAAAAAAGAAAATTACGGAAAAAAAATAATAAACAGAAAACTGTAGTGTCCCACATCCAAAGCCAGTGTTTTGACAAACAAAATCAAATCAAAAATCAAAGATTTCCAAGGATTTCACATGTGAAAATTGAAAAAGAGACCAACCATGGATTAAGACCTCTGAAAAAAAGAATGGGAATCCCAACACAGGTGTAAAGGATAAAAAGAATGTGGAATCACAGAACGGTGTCCCATAGACCCGCATCAAAGCCTTCAACAATGGTTACATAATGGCACACAGCAAACTGCAGAGTTCTGATTTCAGTATGTAGATCCTGTCGTTCACACCAAGTCCCAACTCAAAGGTCCTTCTCCAGAATGGCCCCCACGTAGTCCCTAACTAACATTTAAATAAATATCTAGGTCACCAGAATAGGAAAAACAAGGTGAGCAGTGTTCTTCTCAGCATTCCATCTCAATAAGTCTTACTTCTCTTGGAGAGTCTGGGTGGCTCAGTTGGTTAAGCGTCTGCCTTTGGGTCAGGTCATGATCCCAGGGTCCTGGGGTCAAGACCCACATCAGGTTCCCTGCTCAGCAGGGAGTCTGCTTCTCCCTCCCCACCCCTCTGCATGCTCTCTCTTGCTATATGTATGTCTCTCTCAAATAGTAAATAAATAAAAATAAAATTTAAAAAAAATTATTAAAGGGGCGCCTGGGTGGCTCAGTGGGTTAAAGCCACTGCCTTCAGCTCGGGTCATGATCCCAGGGTCGTGGGATCGAGCCCCGCATCTGGCTCTCTGCTCTGCGGACAGCCTGCTTCCTCCTCTCTCTCTCTGCCTCTCTGCCTACTTGTGATCTCTGTCTATCAAATAAATAAATAAAATCTCAAAAAAAAAACATTTAAAAAAATTATTAAAAAACAAGTCTTACTAAGGAAGGCATGTGATGTAATGAGAACTGGGTCTTATATAAGATTGATGAATCCCTGACCTCTACCTCTGAAACCAATAACACATTATATGTTAATTAATTTAATTTTAAATTTTAAAAATGAAAAGAAAAAAAAAACCCAAGTCTTATTTCTCTCAAATTATTCATTGTGACATTTTCTGGGTACCTCTGGGTCTCTTTGGTATCCCCCAAAGATGGAATTATAGTCTCAGAAAGGCACTATTTACAAGAATACGTATCTGTCATGATTTCATAATTCGTTATCATCATTGCGGAACGATCTCCCACTAGCAGTGGCTTTAAAATCTTCAGGCTTTGAGCGCCTGAGTGGCCCAGTGGGTTGAGCCTCTGCCTTCAGCTCAGGTCATGATCTCAGGGTCCAGGGATCCAGCCCCACATCGGGCTCTCTGCTCAGCAGGGAGCTTGCTTCCTCCTCTCTCTCTCTCTGCCTATTTGTGATCTCTGTCTGTCAAATAAATAAATAAAAATATTTTTAAATAAATAAATAAAATAAAATAAAATCTTCAGCCGTCAAAACTTCCAGTTTAAAATAAGTCACCAGGATATAATGTACAGCATAAGGAATATACTTATTAACATGGTTCTAGCTTTGTTTAGTGACTGATGGTAACTAGACTTACCAAGGTGATCATTTCATAATGCACAAAAATATTGAAACACCATGTTGTACCCCTGAAAGTAATATGATATTTTGTCAACTATAATGCAAAAACAAAGCCAGAAGCTAATTAATTAACTAATTATAATTAAAAAGAAAAGCTTTTGCTGCCAATACCTACATATCATGCCATCACCAGCATTCCAGATTCTGGTAGGCAGGTCTTTTTTTTAAGGGAGTGATTGCTTTACAATGTAAATAATCACACTCACAAAGGCTTCTTTGTTTCAGTTTTTTCTTTTTTTTTTTTTTAAGATTTTATTTATTTATTTGACAGACGGAGATCACAAGTAGGCTGAGAGGCAGGCAGAGAGAGAGGAAGGGAAGCAGGCTCCCTGCTGAGCAGAGAGCCCGATGTAGGGCTCGATCCCAGGACCCTGGGTTCATAACCTGAGCTAAAGGCAGAGGCCTTAACCCACTGAGCCACCCAGGCACCCCTGTTTGTTTGTTTGTTTTTAATTGAAGTGTAGTTGACCTGTATTATCAGTTCAGTTTCTCATGTTAGATTTTATTGAAGTAAGTCTCAAGTTTCACATACTTAGGATCCTCTCTAAAAGTATGCCTCTGAGTTTTTACCATTTTAAGTAATTTATCTTCCACAAGCTTAAAATTTTAAGCTTTACTGATACTTCCCATAGAGTTGTTCTTAGAGTCAAAATCCAGAAAGCATTCTGTATGTTTGAATTTGAGTTCTTTCTGGAGCCATAAATGAGAATATGACCCAGTATGATGGTTCGTTTTATGTCAACTTCATTGGGCTAAGGGATGCTCAGGACTGTCATTAAAATGTTATTTTGGAGTGTGTGTGACGGTTTTCTGAGGAGATTAGCACTTGAATAAGTAGATTGAATAAAGAAGATTGCTCTCCTCAGTACAGTTACCATCAGTCATCTAGGCCATCAGGGGCCTGGATGAACAAAAAGGAACAAGAAGGGAAAATTTGTTCTCTTGGCTGGTGCTGGGACATCCATCTTCTCCTGCCTTTAGACATTAGTGCCCCTGATTATTGGGCCTTACCACAACGTACCCCATTGGTTCCCCTGGTTCTCAAACCTTCAGGCTCAGACTGAATTATGCCACTGATTTTCTTGGTTCTCCACTTTGCAGATAACAGATCATGGGACTTCTTGACCTCCATATTGTGTGAGCCAATACTTATAATAAACCTCTCAGTCTATCTAAATAGAGAGATAGTTATTATCGTTATAACAATAGATAATAGATAGATCTTCTGGGTTCTGTTTCTCTGGAGAACTCTTTTATGTACCCAGTATGTTTTGCCTTGTTTCCCTCAGCCAGAAATCCAAAAGTCAAATGCATTTTGTGTCCAGATCTACTCAGGTCAGGTGTCTGAAAGTTCTGCTCTTATTTCATTCATATGAATTCTCATATTTGATCCTGAAAGGTTCTCATCTTTGCACTGTTTATGCATCTTGCCATCATCCAAAAGAACACAAAGCACAAATGTAATATTCAATAAATTATATATAATACTCAACAAATGAGATGGTTTTCAAAATGGGTGATTTGTGTCTCTACTAAGCATTAAGCAACAGCTAAGACACCGGGTGGGGCAGGGGTGTAGAGACCGTGATCCTATGGGCACCATTATATAATCTGTCCATTCTTGGCCAGGCGAGAAACACCACCACAGAAAATCCGTCCTTCCCCCGACCCAGTCAAGCTCCGCATTTTCCTCTTCCATATTCTATAATTTCTGGAATGAACATGCAAATGGTGATTGTAAATGTTTAAGAGTACAACTATCTAAGTGTAGGGAATGACTTGAGTTATGATTGTCTTTTAAGCCTTACTTCAAGTGAGCTGACGTTGTCATACAGACCTTCTTCAATGCATCTTCTTAAATGCATTTTCAAAGCACAGTTTGGTGAAAATACCAGGTGCGTCTGTATTTCAAATCAGACAATGTAGCTACGAAGAAATAAGTACATAGATCACATGGAAAATCAGCTGTGATTCTGGGGACTTTGTGGTGGAAACTGCTGGCTGCCAAAATTTGTCCTCTCCCTTTTCTCAACAATAATCAAACTGGGGGCTGGGTATCTGACTGCCTAGCTATGGACTATTTTTAGCAGCCTGGCAATTAGACGTCACTTACGGTTAGCTCCTTATCAAGAAATCAATGATGGTTTCTACCGCTAGTGGAGAAACTTTAAGACAGAGGGTTGTTTCCTCCATGATCTATCCTCAGCCTTCTTGCTCTCTGGAACCCTGTGTCAACCATGTAAATAATAAGAAGCCCCTAGACTGGGGACTGGCAAATGGTCTCTGTCACAACTACTTGGTCATTGTAGCACAAAAGGGGTCCTAGACAACAAATATGGTGTGACTATATTCTGGTAAAACTTGATTTATTGACACTGAAATTTTAATTTTATTAAAGGATTATGCATCATGAAATATTATTCTTCTCTTGATATGTTTACAATCAAGTATTAAAAGTATAAAACCATTCTTAGCTCCCAGGTCATTAAAAACAAGTGCTGAGTTGAATTTGGCCCACAGCCCTCAGTTTGCCGACATCTAAGGGATGTTGAAGCTACAGATGGAAGGACTTGGATCTTTGAATGCCTGTTGACCAGAGCTACTCACCAGCCTGGAACACTCACTCTGGCCTGGTGCAGGAAAGAGGAAATCTTCCCTCTTTAAGCCACATTATAGTTAGGTGTCTCTTGTTATAGCAGATGAACATTTTACTTTAACTAATACCTAGGTGCCTCGTTAGCGCAGTAGGTAGCGCTTCAGTCTCATAACTAATACCTAATCCATGGTTCCTGACTGCCCAGGTCACTGCTCTCTCCCATAGCCCTCTCCACCCTCCTTCCAAAAAGCCAAGTCAAGGAAATTAGGTCCTTGCCTGCCTCCTCACTGACCTGCCCAAGACCTGAAGGAAAAGACTCGGCCTAGAGCTCCCTTCACCTCCTTGTTCCGAAGACTGTAGATGAGGGGGTTGAGCATTGGCGTGACAATGGAGTAGAAGACAGACACCACCTTGTTGAAGTTGATGGAGGAGGCCACTTTGGTCCGGACGTACATAAAGAAAAGAGTGCCGTAGAAGAGGCTCACCACGGTCAGGTGAGCCACACAAGTGGAGAAGGCCTTCCTACGCTCAGCAGCTGAATGGATGTGCAGCAACGTCCAGACGATGTTGCCGTAGGACACAGAAATGACCGTAGAGGAGGCCAGAAGCACCGCCAGAGAGACTAGAAAATCTGTGGTCTCCTTCAAGGTGATATCTGAGCAGGACAAGGCTAGCAGGGGTGAGGCATCACAGAAGAAGTGGTCGATGACATTGGGGCCACAGAATGTCAGCTGGGACATGAGGTAGATAGGCAAAATAGGTGTGAGGAGGCCCCCCCAGCCAACAGGCAGCCGCCAGACGGATGCAGGTGCCCCACGACACCAAGGCCCCATATCGGAGCGGCATACAAATGGCCACATAGCGGTCATAGGCCATGGCAGCCAGTAGGAAACACTCGGTTGCCCCCAGGAAGGTAAAGATGAAGAGCTGGGACAGGCACCCAGCATAGGAGATATTCTTGCCCCCACCAACCCCAATAAAACCAGCCAGCATCTTAGGCACTGTCACTGAAGTATACCAGATTTCAAGGCAGGACAGGTGTGTCAGGAAGAAATACATGGGTCTTTGTAACCGATGGTTCAAAGCCACCACCAAAATGATGGCCAAGTTCTCCACCAAGGTGAACAGGTACATGATGAGAAAGAGTGTAAAGAAGAGGAGGCGTGCTTCATGCACCCCAACAAAGCCCACCATGACAAACTCTGTTACATGGGTCCAGTTTGGGGCGTATGGCTGCATGTGTGGGAGTGGAAGTCAGGACACTCATGGCCTCATAGGAGAAGACAATTCAAAGAGAACCAGGGAGGATGGTGCACTGAGACATCTTTCATCTCGGAAGAGGAAAGCAAAGTCAAGACACTGTCCTTGCCCTCAAAGAATATTTAGTCTGTGAGGAGGTCCAGAAAACAGGCAATTTCAGTACAAAATTTAAAGTGCTGGATACGGATGGGGATATTATGGGAGGAAATAGAAGAGAAGCTCTGCCAGTCTGAAGGAATCCAAGAATACTTTCTGGAGGAAGTGTTGTCTCAGCTGGAACCTGGAAGATAAGGATAAGTGAGTGAGACAAAAGAGATATAAAGAGAGCACAGCAAGGGGGCACCTGAGTGGCTCAGTCAGTTAAGCACCAGCCTTCCCCTCAGGTCATGGTCCCAGGGTCCTGGATCAAGCCCTACATCGGACTCTGCCCCTTCCCAACTCCATAAATAAATAAAATCTTGAAAAGAGAGAGAGACAAAGAGAGCACAACAAATATAAAATCCTAGATGGGGCGCCTGGGTGGCTCAGTGGGTTAAAGCCTCTGCCTTCAGCTCAGGTCGTGATATCAGGGTCCTGGGATCGAGCCCCAGGTCAGGCTCTCCACTCAGCGGAGAGCCTGCTTCCCTTCCTCTCTCTCTGCCTGCCTCTCTGCCTACTTGTGATCTCTGTCTGTCAAATAAATAAATAAAAATCTTAAAAAAATACATATATATATATATATATAAAATCCCAGATACCAGAGAGAACACCATGCCTTTGGGAGACTTTAAGTAGATACAGGTCACCACGGAAGTTTAAAAGTTTGGCTTCCTGATCAAGCATACCTGGCTTTAGTACCAAAGAATTTAACTACTAGACTAGTGAACTTTTAAAATAGATAATCCCTCTAAAGCCTTTAGCACCATGTATGGGTCAATACACAGTAGAGAAAAATTTAAATGTTGACTTCTCCTGGAGCCGAGTATGGAGGGAAGACAGCTCTTACCGAGCCTGAGGAGCAGGCGAGGACATCACGAAGAGCAAGGAGCCTAGTTAAGGGAAAGGACAGAGCCGAGCTTCAGTCTGAGGACAGACAGCCTTGAGGAGCTTGAGCAGAAGAGAAAGCTAAGCCCTCTGCCCTTCATAAGAACCACGTTTGCTGGGCCAAGGCAGCTTTGGCTTCGTGCCAAATCCTTGGTGCCACCATCTTTGGTGGAAGGGTGAAGAAGGAACACAGAAAATAGTTGGGGAGGTTTTGCAAGTGCAGCATGGGGTGAGGATGGCCACGTGCACGAGGCCTGGGGAGTGAACAGGGCCATCAAGAGACAGAATCGGGCACCTAGGTGGCTCAGTAGGTTGGGCGTCACCCTTCATCTCCAGGTCTTGGAATCCCCATACGGGGCTCTCTGCTCAGCGGGGAGTTGGCTTCTCCCTCTCACTTTCCCTCTGTGTTCTCACTCTCTCTCAAATAAATAAAGTTTTTTTTTAAAAGAGAGAGAGACAGAATCAACAGGATTGTGTTTGAACCCAAGTTCCAACATCAACTTGAGATATATGACCATGGGCAAAACACTAAGAATTCCTTTAAAAACAGATAACTAAAAAAAGAGACCCAGGGAATGCAAACTTGTGCAGCCACTGTGGAAAAAAGTATGGAGATTCCTCAAAAAATTAAAAATAGAACTACGCTAAAAAAAAAAAAAATAGAACTACGCTATGATTCAATAATTCTGCTACTGGGCATTTACCCAAAGAAAACAAAGACACTGATTCAAAGGGATGGGTGCATCCCCATGTTTATTGTGACGTCCTCTACAGTAGCCAAACTGTGGAAACAGCCCCAATGTCTATCGACTGATGAATGGGTAAAGGTGTTGTTGTGGATGGACACCATGGGGTATTACTCAGCCTCCAAAAAGAACGAAATCTTGCCATTTGCAACAACACAAATGGATCTAAAGAGTACAGTGCTAACTGAAATGTTAGTCAGAAAGAGACAAAGACCATATGATTTCACTCATATGTGGAATTTAGGAAACAAAGCAAATGAACAAAAGGGGGGGAAAGGAGGCACCTGGGTGGCTCAAGGGGTTAAAGCCTCTGCCTTCGGCTCAGGTCATGATCTCAGGGTCCTGGGATTGAGCCCATCAGGCTCTCTGCTCAGCGGGGAGCCTGCTTCCTCCTCTCGCTGCCTGCCTCTCTGCCTACTTGTGATCTCTGTCAAATAAATAAATAAAACCTTTAAAGGGGGGGAGGGGCAAGAGGGGAAAGAGACAAACCAAGAAATAGATTGTTAAGGGGTGGCTGAAATAGGGAATAGTGGCTGAAAAAAGGGTTAAGGGGGTCTTTGTCGTGATGAGCACCGAGTAATGTATACAACTGTTGGGTCACTGTATTGTACACCTGAAACCAACATAACATGTATGTTAACTATCCCGGAATTAAAATTTTTAAATAAAAAAGAGGTGAATGAGGTGAACAAGAGGTGAATAAGAATAAGAGAAATAAGATTGTTGTAGAGTAAATGAAAGAATACGATGTCTCCATTATACAGCAGTTTAAAAATCACAGCCCCAAATTCTTTGATACTCATTAAAAAATGGAGACTGTGGCCACTTCCCATGAACCGAGGCTTGGAGACTGCTTGACTACAGAATGAGACAGAAGGCATGCTGCGCCAGTTTCCAAGCCCAGGTCCTAAGAAAGGGATTCCTCTTCCTGTTTCGTGGAACCCAGGCACCATGGTGTGAGGAAACCCAAGCAGCCTGCAGAAAGCCCGAGGTGGGAAGGAACTGAGCTCCCAGCTCTGCAGAAAGCCCGAGGTGGGAAGGAACTGAGCTCCCAGCTCTGAGCTCCAGTGGAACGTGCAGGGACAGCCGGCCAGGTGACTGAGCCATCCAGGAAACGGAACATTAGCCCCCAGCTGAGCTAGCCCAGCAGACACCACCAGCGTCTCCTGCTGGGCCGTCCCCCACATTGCAGACTTATGAGCTAAATAGGGGATTGTTGTTACTTTAAGCCACTAAGTTTGGGAGTGGCTAGGTTAGCAGCCATGTATGTAACTGAAACTACAGCGTCCTGGTTCTGTAACCTCAGGTGGATTAGTCACTATCTTGGACCCTGTGGAGGAAGAGGTATTACGTCTTGCCTACACTCACAGATGCCTACACTGGGGTTTGAATTCGGGTTGACAAGGTCTAAAACCCTCGCTCCCTCCCCTAAAAACAACAATTAAGCGGGTTCCTGCTGGCTTCAACATTGCATGATTTCCCGGCAATGGCAACGAAAGTGCATAGAGACCGAGTCAGGGAAAGGTCAAAGTCCTCAGATTCCTGCATGCATCTGCCCCGTGCCTAAATCCACAGCAACTGGTCTATAAACACAGGCTTCCTGGGCAAATCACAGCATCGTAGCCTCAGACACTTTATACTTCTGCGGGCTCTAGGACGTTTCAGGACACAATCCCTGCACACGTCTGCCCTCTGCAAGCTGCCCTATAATGTGGCAGCTTAGGAGCAGGGCTCACCCTTCCTGGACGCCCGTCCTCACAGGTGCTCACAGACCTACACACTGCAGAAGCCTGACTTGACTCGCTGCCTCATAAACAGGCTTCATTGCATCCCAGACCCTAATCTCTACTTAATAAAGTAAAATGGAGCCGAGTCTTGGTTTCCAAAAGTGCAATATTTAACCTACATGATCCTGAGGATCATCGAGTCATCTCTTCCTCTGTTGCCCAAGACCCAGTCGCGTTCTTTGAGAGCCCAGACCCTAACTCAAGCTGTCCAATGGATTGGATCTTTATGCTGAGAAAACCACTCAAAAATTTCAAGTGCGTAAAACACATGAATAGACGTCCCACTACTTCATTTACTAACATATATTCATTCCCTCTCACTCATTGAAAGAGAAAGAAAGAGTCCTCCAATTATCAAACTGTTGGCAAATTTTGAAATCGACAGCATTTGAAACTGATGAATCTGTAATTTACGGATGTGGTTTACCCAGACTTGGGTTCCTGCCACTTCCCCGGTCACGCACTCCTCAAGGAGCCCCTGGGTGTCAGGCACTGTATTAGCCACCAAACCTATAAGAGTTCATGAGCCTTGCTCTTGAAGAGCCCAGAGTCTGCCGGGGTAGACAGAGGAGCATCCAAGTGTTACCCTGCAACGTGGTGAGCTCCTTTTCATGCCTCTCAGAGAACAGAGTGGGGGCAGTTAGTCTGGCCCCAAAGGAAGACTGGCTAGGCGAGATCAGAAAAGAATTTCTCAACCACATGACAGTGAGGGACAACATATTCCTGGACTGACAAAAATCAAATCCTTGACTGACAAAGTACTAAGCCTAGGGCGCCAGGGGGTCTCCATCAAGCATCTGCCTTCAGCTCCAGTCATGATCTCAGGGTCCTGGGATCCAGTCACATGTCTTGTTCCCTGCTCAGCGGGGAGTCTGTTTCTCTCTCCCCCTCCTCATGCACTCTGTCATTTGTGCACTCTCTCTCTCAAAAACATAAATAAACAAAATCTTTAAAAATAACAATAATAATAATAATCCTAACAATCCGGGTTCATCAGAAGAGACTGGGATGGGCCAGGGAGGAGAGTTGTGAAAGCTCAATCCATGAGAAGAGACTGTGGGGTCCCCACCAAGGCAGGAGGGCAAGACAGCAGAAGCCCATTCAGACGTCAGACTCCTCAGTGCCTTTATACCCCAGGTTCACCACCTCCTAACCAAATTGAGATTAAAAAAACAAAAAAGCAAAAAAAAACACCTGGACAGAGGGCAATGTCCAACCCAACTGAATGCATTTCTCATGGACTCGTGTGAGTCACCAGGGATGCGTTCAATGAGGAAAGCTTTCTGGGTGAGTTTCAGGAGGAGCTGAGCCTCTGCTCAGAGCACTCAAGTCCTGCGTTCGTAGGAAAGGAGCCTCCCTCCAAGGAGGGAGAAGAGGATGTTTACCGAGCTCTTCCCATGGCCCACATTCTGCAGGGCTTAGATCATCTCATTTCACCCGACAACCAGGCTTCGGTCCCATGACCTGGGCTTTGTAGACGTAGGACTGTCCTGGGTTTCATGCAGTTGAAAAAACAAGCTCAGAGACAGCAAGTGACTTGCATCAGATCAAAGAACTAGGACGTGACAGAGATGGGACACAAACGTCCACAGTCCTGACGCAAGAGCTGGCCTCCCCTCCCCCCGCCCAGGCCACCTCCCTCTGCCACGGCCTCTCACTGAAGGACATTCTGCATCCCTGGAGCTGCCTGCCTGTGAGGTGAGCTCCTCTGTGCTCGGAGGCTGGAGGCCGCTGGACAGATGCCCCGCAGGCTCTGGGGTTATTAACCCACAGGCCTCCTCTCCAGGTTGAGAGGAGATCAGCCAAGGGCACGTAGGGAGCAAGGGGTCAGCAGGGAAGCAGGGAAGGGACAGTCACAGGGGACAATCATGCATGTGACTGACTGCAGAGAGAGGCCGCACAGGCGCTCAGCGAGGTTTTCCCTGACAAATATGGAAAAACAGTTTGGGGCTCAGGCAGGAGAATCCCTTCCCGCAGCTGTTTGCATGTGCAACTGCATGAGCAGCTCCCTGTCCCCTCCTCTCTCTGCCTGGCCTCCAGGACGCTCGTCCCCAGTGGTGAGAAGAGCTGCCCAATGGACTCACCAGCACGAAGGCAAAAATTTCGGAAAACAGCCACCACCCCAGGGCAAGCGGGCAGTGGTGGGTGGGCTCCAGGAGGCCAGACTCCCTGCTCCCACTCACTGCATGCCCCCTTCTCTGCTCCTGCAGCAATGTGACAACGATGGCCCATCTCACACCTTCCGGGTGCGGACAGCCCGGGTTCCCAGCACAACCTCTGAAGTTAGGGGAGCGGAGCTCGGCTCTGGCACCATCAGGGACCAGCTCTAGGTCAGGAAAGCCACTTACTCTCGCTGAACCTCAGCTTTCTCAACTCCATGCAGGGGACACGACACACAGATTCGCAGGGCTGGCCTAAAGATGGAAGGAAACAGCAGGAAGTGGCGTTTGGGGCCTTTGCTCTTCTTGTCTTTGTTTTCTGCCTATGTGGCTTCCTCCTGCACTTCCTGCAATTCTCTGCATAAGGCCATTTGAGCAGAGAGGCCCGTTCTGACCGTCGGCCTGAAAATGCAACTCCATCACACTCTGACCCCCTTCTGACCTTGACATTTTTGTCACAGCCTCAATGTCCTCTGTTAGACATTTATTTGTTTGGCTATAACAACACACACACACACACACACACACACACACACAGCTCCTAGAAGACAGTGCCTTTGTCCACAGTTGTGCTGCCAGTGCCAAAAGGAGTCACTCGCTTGTAATCTGCATGCAATCAGTTGTGATGCACTAAAGGACTGGGTACATCTTTGAGTGTCCCGCTGAGCTGAAGCGCTATTTCGTTCCACCCTGAGCTACTGGCCTCAAGGCAACAAGAAAGCAAGAAAGCTCACCAGCACTTCTGGAGGGAAGCGCCCTCCTGTGTGGGTGTGGATGTCTCTGCAGCCCTCCTGCCCCTCCGCTCAAAGACACCAGGTGCCTGTGGATCTAGGCTAGCCGGCTCCCACTGGCCTGTGGGCAGAATAAGTAGAATTGATATTACATATCATTTCCTTTTCTTAGCCACTGACCTTGCTTTTAAGCTTCCTGAAAACCTGTACTATCTCGGCTCCTTTCAAACTCTGCTCCACTAAGCCCTCTGTTGCCAGGTAGCTGTGAAGGGGAAGAAAGAGACCTCGAATGGGAGGCTCCCAGGAGCCTTGCTTAGCCAGCCAGTAAGTGAGGGAGTCCGGAGGAGAATACAGGCCAGCCTGACCCCACAGCCCCCCATCTTTCCCCTATGCCACCTCCCCGGGGCTTACTTAGCGTTCCTACTGCCAAATCTGACCAGTTAACTGAGAGCTTCTCGCATTATTCTGGTAACTTCTGTATTGAGTAGGCATGACCTGCTCCTCAAAGCTACTCACATACAGTCTACCCATAATGGGAGCACAAGGGAAATGCAGACACATGAAAATACATGGAACATCTCTGCAGTCAAATGTGCAACAGAGACCCAGTGCCGGGGTGAGATGGAGAGCAGAGGGAACCAAAGGGGCCACCAAACGTTCTGAGCTTCTAGCTCCGAATCTTTAAATGGGAGTCATACCTGCTCTTCCGGGCTCCCAGGATATTATGAGCATCAGTGAAATAAAGGACGTGCAGGCTCTTTGAAAACATTAAGGGCACATTCCAGGAAGACCTTCTTATTATCTTGCTTCCATTGCTCATGGACTATGTGATTACTGCCAACTTTAGTAAAGGGAGAGCCTAGGGGATGACAGTCTTGGGGGCACCCCAGGGATGGCCTTGAAGCCGCAGCTGATTAACAAGAAAACTGATTCTGCTTAGACTGTAGGTTAATTTGAGGTGATTGGAAGGGGCGGGCAGAGATGAGGGGAACTACAAATCCCCAAAGTCCTTGGCACCCCTAGTCTATGTGACCTTAAGCAAACCAGTGGAATTCTGTGTGCCTCCATTTCTTTGGCTGGAAAATGGGCTGGTATTTAAAACCTCAACAACTCAGCAAAAGAACTTTCGAAAGAAGAAACGAGATGACAAATTGGAGCTGCTCTGAAGAAAGGATTGTGTTATACTGAAGTCAAGAACCCTTACTCTGGGGTGCCCGGGTGGTTCGGTCCGTTGAGCATCAGACTCTTGATTTCAGCTCAGGTCATGAGATCTCAGGGTCATGAGATCAAACCCTGCATCAGGGTTCATGCTGAGTGTGGAGTCTGCTTAAGATTCTCTCACTCTCTCTCTCTCTGCCTCTCTCTCCACCTTGTGCTCTCTCTCTAAAAATAATAATAATAATAATAATAATCCTTACTCTAGACTTGGTACCTCTTTGGGGATGACATTTTTCCATGTGCCACCTTCTGCGTGCTCTCCGGGTATGAGCTTGGAGTTTCCAACTTTGGTGTAAACCAGAAACTCTCTCCAGGTGGCTCCAAAGAGCCACTCACCTGCCCCCTACTACTTCCCCATCTCTTCTCTGGGAGAACACAAAGGTCCAACCTACTCAGAACCTTGGGGCTGGTGGCAAATGCAGGTCAAGATCTCACTGTGGGACACAACCCCAGATTCAAGGATCAAAGCTTCTCTGAACTTATGGAGCAGGGCAGAGATCCACCATCTCCACCATCAGCTGAAGTAGAAAAGGAAGAAACAAGGGTTGTCACCGACTATAAGATGACTCGTATCCCACGTACGTGGCTCTTACACCCCAGGGGTCTCCCGTGGGATCAGGTCCCCACGGAGGTTCAAAGCACTCAGACAACAAAGGAAAGAAGATAATAAATCATGGAAAAGTCTGCCCTAAGGGATATGCAGAAGCTCCACAGGAGCCCCAAGTGTGCAAATTAGCTGGACAAACATCCCTGCAGGACCAGGGGACAGCCGAGGAGAATTCCATGCCAGCTGCACTCTGTCAAGGTCTCTGACTATACTCCAGTATAGAGTGAAATGAAATCTTGAGTCTTCCACATTTATGGAGGATTCAAGGAAGCCTTCCTTCACTACAATGGGCCAGATATCCCCTCCCTCCCTGCCTGCCCTTTACCCCTCCATGGGGGAAATCTACAAGGACAACAACGGATGTTACCTCACAGCCGCTCTGGCCAGGCTCTGTGCCACACAGACCTGGCATAACCAGCCTCAATCCTGAAGGAGCTCCTGGTCCAATAAGGGCTGTGACTAAGACGCATTTCTTTCCAGAACGTAGCAAATTGCCTTCCTTCCAAAGAACTTCCTCCAGACCATTTTGATGATTATCTGTAGGCTGAGTAATCTTTTCTCTCCAAAAAGGAAATGTGACATCATTTCACTATAAAGCAAAAAGAACCTCGGGGATGTGATCCTATTCTGATGGAAGGGGGCAGCTGAGCCAAAGCTAACAGCCCCCTGTGGACAACGGGTCTTTAACATTCTTAAACACACAAGATTGTTTCTCTCCATGTCCTATGACTGTGTCCACCTAAATGCTTTAGGGGCTGATAGCTTGTGTCCCCAGGTAAATGACAAAGCTCCTGGATGACAGCTGCCTCCCCCAGAACCTAGTGCCACGTGGTTAGCTCGGTGTAAAACAGCATAGACGTGGATTTGAATCCACAGGAGCCCGTGATGAATGTGTTACTTTGACAGGGCGGGTCTCTGAGCCCGTTCTCTCACTGACTAAGCCTAAAGATAACGCCACCTGACAAGGATGAGGTGAGAGACAACCGAGGTAACGGGAGTGAAGAGCCCCCTCACCCCACTGGACACAAGGCAGCCACACTATAGAACTTTGGGCCCCTCAAGGCAGGGAGGACACTGAACAATGACATACCTGTGTCCCTGCACAGTGGAAAATTTTCGGCTCTGACCCAATTTGACCCAATCTGACAGAGACTCTTCCTCCCCAAAAATGCAAAGCAAACAACTCCCCCCCCCAACCACCACTTTAGCGCTGACATCTGAGGCTGGTCCAAAGCTGCTGGGAAGACCACCACACAGTTGGAAGTTCCAAGGGAAAGAACCACCTGGAAAGCCAAGGAAACCGGCAAACGCCAAACGTCTGCTGTCACACCCCAGCCCCCCTGGTTGCTGTCTTTCTCCTCCTCCCCCCTCTCTCTCTCTCTGGAACATTCTGTCTTCTGTCAGCAATACTCTGCCTTTATAGTGTAAACCAACCCAGCCTTGCGGGTTTTCCCGAGTCTGTCACTCCGTCGTCGTCCCAGTTTTACAGCCTAGAAGTCCAAAACTGAGCAATTAAAGGCAGAATGCTTCTCTCTGGGTGAAGGCAATAAAAGAGGCTTTGGATGATCAGATTCCTTTTATTTTGCTCTTGCGGAAGGAATCAAATATCCCAGCCCAGAAACCAGGACGCAGAGGAGGATGGGCAGATGCAACGCTCTGACGGAGGAAGACAACCCAGACTGGAGGGAAGAGCTGAGGGGTTTCGCCGATTCCTCTGAGAAGGGATCCGAAATCAGTGCTTGTACTTTTATACACCATCGTGATGAAGATAACGAAATCGCATGCAGTTGTTATTTCAGCAGAGAGGCTCAATCTTCTCTCAGTGATGATTTTCAGCCTTAAAAACATCCGGAAGAGAAGTCTGGTCTGGTATTTTGGCGAGTGTTCTTAATGCGTTTTTATCCCGGAACAACTCCGATAGCTACACAAGAAGAAACATAACCACTTTATCCCGCTACCCAGCTTTAGCAAATATTAACCTTCGACAATTCTCATGGACTGAAGGTTTGCATCTCCCCGGATTCCTACGTTAAAGCGTAATGCCCGAAGTGACCGTATTAGGAGGAGAGGCCTCTGGGAACGGATTTGGTCATAAGGACGGAGCCCCTGTGAATGCGATTCCTGCACTTATAAAAGACATGCCAAGGGGGAGCCTGGGTGGCTCAGTGGGTTAAAGCCTCTGCCTTCGGCTCAGGTCATGATCCCAGGGTCCTGGGATCGAGCCCCGCATCAGGCTCTCTGCTCAGCGGGGAGCCTGCTTCCTCCTCCTCTCTCTGCCTGCCTCTCTGCCTACTTGTGATCTCTGTCAAATAAATAAATAAAATCTTAAAAAAAAAAAAAAAAAGACATGGCAGGGAGTTATCTTGCCCTTTTTCCACCATTTGAGAATACCGAAATTTGGCCTTCTGTAACCCAAGAGAGGGTTCTCACCAGAACCCATCCAGGCTGGCTCCCTGACCTCAGAATTCTAGCCTCCAGAACCATGAGAAATAAATTTGCTGTTTATAAGCCACCCAGTCAGCGGTATTCTGTTACAGCAGCCTGAACTAGGACAGCAATATTTGCTTAATATCTTTTAAAAAAATACAATTAATGAGCGTCACCTCAGTGGCTCAGTCAGTTAAGTGTCCGATTCTTGGTTTCAGCTCAGGTCATGATCTCATGCTCGTGAGATTGAGCCCCGCATAGGGCTCTGCACTCAGGGCAGAGTCTGCTTCAGGTTTTCTCTCCCCCTCCCCTTTGTCCCCTCCCCTCTCTCCCCTCATGCATGTGCCTTCTCTAAAAACTAATAAATAAAATCTAAAAAAAATTGATAGATACATGATAGATAGATAGATAGATAGATAGATAGATGGATGATAGATAAAAAACAATGAAGGTACAGTTGAGGCCCTCTGTTCCATATCTGTCCCATTACCTTCACCCCCTCCTCACAATTAATGAATATCATAAATTGAGAATTATCCCACTCATGCATGATTTATACCATTTGTTATTTTAAAAAGTTGTTTTGTTTTGCATGCCTTTAAAATGTATATAAGTGGTATCCAACTCCATATAATACTTCATAATTGATTTTTTCACAGAATATGGTTTTTAATAATTTTTGCTAGGGTGCCAAGGTGGCTCAGATAGTTAAGGGTCTGCCTTCAGCTCAGGTCAAGATCTCTAGGTCCTTAGATCTCCAGAGCCCCGCATCTGGTTCCCTCCTCAATGGGGGTGTCTTCTTCTCCCTCTGCCCCACCCCCTGCTTGTGTTCTCTCTCCCAAATGAATAGATAAAATCTTTTAAAAAATATTTTTCATTATACTTGCATCTCGAGTTCATGCATTTTAATTTCTATGTATATTCTGTTGTATAAAAAAAAACACAATTTCCTTATTCATTCTCCTGCTCGTGAGCATTTAAATTGCTTCTACATTTCGCTACTCCTAACAATGAACATTTTTATACATAGCATATTGTGCACCTCTGCCGAAGGCTTCTAGAGGAGTCAGTGGTTCTCACCAACAGCCAGGGCATCACCACTAGCACATCAGAATGCAAATCCTCAGCCTCAGCCCAACTTCATTAGAAACTCTGCGAAGGGGTCCCAGGGAGGTGTGCTCTAATGAGCCCTCCAGGTGACTCTGAGACAACCTAAAGTTCAAGAACCGCTTCTCTAGGATGTACACCTAAGTGAGCATCTCTCACATCACCAAATGATACCAAATTGCTCTCTAAAGAAGTTGCCCCAACTATATTCCCACCTGCGGTGCCCCAAAGCCCCATGTTTATTTCAGTGACTGTTTTTTTCTAATGTTCAAATATTCTCACTGGCCTTTTTTCATATCTCTCCATTCTTATTTTCAGCCTATTTCCCCATAACTTTTTATTATTTAATGGGAGTTTTGATATCATTTATTTCTTCTGAAGCAAATTCACGTTCTGATGGTTGGTTTATTGACCGTTTTTCTCAGTAGTAGCTTTTACTTTTTAAGATTTTTTATTTACTTATTTGAGAGAGAGAGAGCACCAGTGGGAAGAGGAGCAGAGGGAGACGGAAAAGCAAACTCCCCACTCAGAGGGGAGCCAACCATGGGGCTCAATCCCAGGACCCTGAGATCATGACCTGAGCCAAGGGTAGATACTAAACTGACTGAGCTTCCCAGGCGCCCCTCAGTATTAGCTTTTGTCCATCAGTTTTTTACTTGATTTACAGTCTAACTGGGATACAAGGTAGTGTATTTGTTTCCTTTCTCTCTCTCCTCCTCTACCTCCTCCCTTCTCCCTTCTCCTTTACTTCCAAATTCAATTACTCTGTTGAGCAGCTTTCGGGGGTCCCCGGTCAAAATCCAGGTCTAGCAAGGACAGCAAAAGGGATCGTCCCGCAGAGCCAATGGGCTATGGCCAACCCAGGCTGGGTCAAGGGGAACCATGACCCACACTTGGTTACAAGGCTGCTCCATCTTTCTCTCCCAGCCTGGAGCTGGATAGGACCCATTGCCCCTTCAGCATTTGGCAGCAGGTTTATTTCTAGCCTCCTCCCCTGAAGGTGGGGGATAAGGAATGGAGATCACGCTAGCCCAGGTCATCAGTCAGGGAGCCTGCCTCTGCTTCCCCGTCTCACAGGGAACACTTTTTTTAGAGAGAGAATGAGAGTCGGGAAGGAAGAAGACTGAGGGAGAGAGAGAGAGCAAATCTCAAGCAGGCTCCGAGCTCAGCACTGTGCCCGATGTGGGGCTCAGTCTCACAACCCTGAGATCACGACCTCAGCTGAAATCGAGTCATGTGCTTAACTGACTGGGCCACCCCGGTGCCCCTCACAGGAAATACTTCTGACTCATGTATCACCGCTGACTGTCTCTTCATCCAAAACTGTGCCAGTCCACCCACTCCTTCAGCCCTGATTGCTGTTTGTGTTTTTCTGTGCCAGCTTGGATCTTCAAAAACGCTGGTCTTGTATTTAAGCCTCACTATGCCTTCTTCTGTTTTCTCTTTTTGTTTCAGCAGTACTGCTATGTCTGTGGAGCACAGAGGATTCTCGAAGCATGCCCTCTGTCTTGATCTGGCTGTCAGCAGGTACTCTTACAGCTAGAGAATTGGATTGCATAAATCTCAACTGTGGTCAAACTCCGGATGCCCAAAGTGGCCAGACCAGGTCATCTGTGGTAATGAACGCCCCCTCAGCCAGCCTGAATTTTGTCTCCATCTGTTACATATTGCTGAAGCCCCAGACCTACAAGAGGCAGTCAGATCCAAAGAGTAACTGAATCTGTGTTGAATATTCAATTCAAACTTAACAGAATAATAGAGTAGAACTTAACAGAATTGAGATAAGCATTTGAAGTTAACTCGTTTTAGAAAAATCTATTCCTATGATACATAATTATAGAACCTTGCAGGGCTGTAGAGAGGACTGGTGGGGGAGAGGCAGGAGGAACTTAATGCATAACTTAGTACATGTCTTAGGTCCATTAGGATGCACCTGGTATCAGGACGCACCACAAAGGGGCCAAAGGATCCAGGTATAGAGGTCTTTAGAGAATCAACAGGAAGAGAGAAACAAAAGGGAACAGGAAATGACTCTCCAGCCAACAGGAGGAAAGGATTCAAAACAGAAAAAAGATGATTATCACAAATGAAATGAAGTTTTCCTCCCTTCTAGTAACCTCCACCCTGTACACCATGAACAAGGAATTGCTAACATAAATTCACAGGCTTTGGAAATCCAGAGAAGCTACTAGGAAGCCAACATATTCCTAGACCCTCTGGAATGTGCTCATACATTCGGTGAGGGCTGGGACTTCTCTGTGTTGCTCATAGATTCCTGCCTAGGGCACAGTGTGCGTTTAATAATTGTGGAATGAAAGAACAGATGAAAGTGCTCAGAAAATGTTTGTTGTGGCAGATCCCAATGCAAGCATTTGTGAGGATGATTTATATTGTGGCTACAGAGAGGTAGCAAATCAGCAGAGGAAATCTCTCGGCCTCCAAGATTCCGTGCAACTCCAATGCCAAAGGGAAAGAAACAAGGCTGATAAATGTACGTCCAACACCAGGAGCATTCTCTCTGCACTTCGGTTTTCTTCTTGGAAGCGAATTAATAGCATTTCCTGCGGGGTAGTTAGAGGGAGGCTTTAGGATTACGCATGCCCGGTCATCGCCTAGAACTGGGTCTACGCGGTAGGGGTACTTAACACCTTCGTCAGAGTTGCTGCTCTTAAACATTAATCAATAAGAATATTTACCAGTCCCTACTATATTCTAGCACCTGGGAATCCGAGGGGATGGGCTGTGAAATGTCAAGAAGAAAGGGCAGGCAAGGGCTGTAACCTTAGAGGCTGCCCGCGCCCGCGGGGGGCACTGCGGGACGTCCTCCGCTGTCCTAACTGAGAAAGTCGGGAGAGGGCAGCAAAGAGCTGCGGGGCTGGGCGGGAAGAGGAGCCTGCGGGTCTGGGAGGTTCTATCCCCAGGAATGCAGGGTAAGCGCTGAAACCAAGCCAGGAGTCAGGACCCTGGCACCGAAATTCTGGTTGAGACACTGGCTTGCGGTGTGACCTTGGATAAGACACGTAACCTCTCTAGCCTTCATGTCTCAATCTCTGAAATGAAGATAATTGGGCCTGGAGACTGTTGTGAAGTTTCAAAGAACTGGAAGAGCTGCGGAATTCCACAGTAGAGTTGCCTGAGGGCAAGGATGGACACACACACACACACACACACACGCACACGCACACGCATGCACACGCCCTAAACCAGAAGCAGGAGACAAGGGCTGACTTTGGGAATTACATAAATATGGTTTTGGTGTTGTCTTTAATTATAAAGAATATGTCATAACCGAAATATAGGTACGAGTCCCTGATGGTACACATACCCTCTTTGACTCTCAGGCACATGCAGCCTAAAAAGTGACTGAGGCAGGATCATGCTTTTTGTCCCCCAAATGCCATTTTGTCCTCCTCCCTGGGCACATGGAAGACCGGTGCTGGCTGATAACATGTGAGGGAAAGAGATGTCTGTCACTTCCAGGCATAGAAAGCCCCTATGTGACCCTCCAGCTTTTCTCATCTCCTCCCAGCCGGAACACTTCTTGAGGACAGTCTTTGGATACTTAATATGAGTGAGAAAAATAACTATGTTGTGTTAAGACAGATATTTGGCATCTATATGTTATTGCAGCATAGCTGAGGCTATCCTGACTAATACAGAACAGATGGCGGGGCGGGGGTGGGGGAAATTTTTAAAAAGGAAGCATGTGTAGCAATATTAACCTAATGAGATAAAACTTGTGTCCCCCAAAAAGGCAACTGATTTTACAATGTTATCTTTTCTTTTCTTTTTTCTTCTCTCCTCTTTCTTTCTCTTTCTTTTTTTCTTTTTGAGAGAGAGAGAGCAAGTGGGGAGAGGGGCAGAGGGAGAGAGACTCTCAAGCAGGCTCCAAGCTCAGCCCAGAGCCCAGCGCAGACCTCCATCTCAGGACCCTAAGATCACGACCTGAGCTGAAATCAAGAGTGAGTCGGGCATTCAACCAACAGAGCCACCCAGACGTTCCTTGCACTATCATTTTCTGAGTAAAGTTGTATGCCACTAAGATATGCCATGATGCCTTATGAATTTAAGCATATAACTTCAACATTGTATAAAGAAATGCCATTAAAAATGTAAGGAAAGATGGCATCCTTGAAAGGAGAGTCATAGGGGAAGGCATTGAAGAGATGTGAACAGAGAAAGGGCATAGTATGACTTGAGTTCTAGTCTATTTTTCAAAATAGACTGCAAAGGGGCAAAGGCAGAAGCAGGGAGACTAGTGAGGAGACTACTGCAATAATCCAGGTGGAAAATCTCAGTGGCTTGGATTGGAAGAGTAGCAAGAGAGGTTATAAGAAGTGGTCAGGTGCTGGATACATTTGGAAAGGACAGACAAGAGCCATTCTTGTCTGACTGGGAGTCTTCAGCTTATAGATTATATTGAAAGCAATATTAGACCACATGGATGTGCCTAAGGAGTGAGTGTAGGTTAGGAGAGGAGCAGTAGGAAGTACTAGGAAGAAGAGTCATCCGAGAACCACGCCCTAGGCATATCCCTGTGATGAGTCTGGGAAGATGAAGAAGAACCCAGGAAAGAGACAGAGAAGGAACAGCCAATGGTAGAATGAAAACTGGACAGTGAGCCACATGAGTGCCATGAAAAAGTGTGTCTGGGGGAATCCAGTATTATCAACTGTGTCCAACACTGCCAATATGTTAAGTAAGATAAAAGCTGAACTCACCATCGGATTAGTAACACAAAGGCCATGAAAGATCTTGTAAAGAGCTGTTTTGGTATTGTAGTAGGAGTGAAAGCTTATTGGAATGGGTCCAAGGAAAAATGAGAGAAGAATTAAAGACAGTAGACAACTATTTAGAGAAATATGGCTACGAAGGGATTCAGAAAAATAAGGCAATAGTTGGAGGGGACAGTGGGTTCAAAAGAAGGTTTCTTCAGCCAAGAGAAATAACCAAATGCTTGTGTGCTGTTGGCATGTTTGTTTATCCTTAATGTATAATGAGAGACTCCATGCCCCTTCCCATCCCTTGGTTCCCAGACCACTGAACCCACAGAGTGAAAGAACATCGGCACCTGGGTGGCACGGTAGGTTAAGCAGCCGACCCTTGGTTTTGGCTCAGGTCATGATCTCAGGGCTGTGCAATCCAGCTCCAAGTCGAAGCCCACATCAGGCTCTGCACTCAGCTCATCATCTTCTTGAGACTTTCTCTCCCTCTCCTTCTGCCCTCCCCCCCACCAAGCACTCTCTTTCAAATAAATAAATAAATCTTAAAAAAAAAAAAAAAAGAATATGACAAGCTCGTGATGGCTTCAAAGAAGACACCACATCCCTCATGACTGGCCCAGTGATGCAGCTAGCTATCTCCAAGCCCCCACTGTGAACAGCAGCCATAAGGCCAGTCATAGATGAGGCCAAATGGGAGACTGCCACCTCTTTAGGGTACCGCTTTTTATTTAATTACTTTTTCTTATCAAAGGACTTCATTATGCAGTTACCACGAGGCTCATAACAAGGAAAAGCCACCCTGCTCCACTCCTCCCGTTGCTCAGTCTCCACGCCCCAAAGCGATCACTCTCAACCTCTTCATCTGTTTCTTATCGTGTTTACTGTCTTATTTCTAGGTCACATGCTTTCAGTTTATTTTTTCATCGCAACATTTTAATTTTTCATAAGATAGAAAACAAGGACTTAGTTCTTTTAACTCACAGACCACGCGCACATCTCTATATCCCTTCTAGGTTATTCTCTTAACAAAGTTGTGTCAAGAAGTGTCGTTACATGGAAACTTAATGCATACATTATTGGCTATTAAGAAAGTCATTCACAACTGAGTCATTTGGTATGTTATGAATACATACACTTTCTCATATGACTTTTTGTTTTTCCTCAATTCATAATTGCCTCGGTTTTCCAACTGCTTAGTTTTTTATGCACTTATAATTGACACATACTTAAACTATCCCCAAATCATTTCCAGAGAGAACTAAAAACCCTTCTCCAACACCAAGTAAATACACATAATAATCCATTAATTCAATGTATTTCTCAGAGACATATCTTCGGGGCCCACATAGTCCTGCTTCTCTCTCAGCTGGTTGCCCTCTTGATCTGAGGCACAGCTGTCATCCTAAGCCACGTCAGGGCACCCCTTTACCCTCTCTCCTCTTCGGAGTCTCTGTTTTCTGGATCTTAGATCTTCCTCTTTCTTCATTTATTTCCTCATTTTGCTACTCTCTGTGAAGCTTCCTGAGACAGGGCACCCGTGAGGTATATTTTAATGACCCGCGGATCTGAGTTTTTCTCTATTTGACCATCACATTCCACTGTCTGAGTGGAATTCAGTGTTCGTGATCACCTTCTCTGTCTTTTGAACATTGTACCCCACTGTCTTCTGGTTTCCAGGGCTGCTGCTGATACTGGACTTTTGTCAGCTCGTTTCTTACTCTCTGGAAAGTTTGTAGGATCTTCTTACTACCCCACAATCTAAAATTTTATGATGATGTGTCTTGAGACAATTCTGTCCTCATTTGTTTTCCCAGACATTCAGTAAACTTCTAAATTTTGGAAACTCGTATCTTTCAGTCCTAGAAGTTTTTCTTACTCATTTCTGTGATCATCTTTTCCCCTCCAATTTTTCTGTTCTTTCTTTCTGGAATTTCTAGTCATCAGATTTTAAAACTCGTTGATCTCATTTTCTTCTGTTTCTTCATTACTTTCCATTATTTTATTCTACATTTATTTGAGAATATTTTCCCAATGGTATTTTGCAAGTCTATTGAATTTTTAAATTTTCTTATCACACTATTACTATTTCAGTATCTTTCCTGCTCTTCTTTTTATAGTACCCTGTTCCTGTTTACAGAAGCAATTTTAATCCATTCAATTAGCGATATTTATGAGGCACTTACTTTGTGTCATTTTGAGTACTGGTAATAGAAAATTGAACAAGACAGGGTCCCTGCTCTCATAGGACTTCCATTCACCTGGGAATGACAGAGTAAACAACTAATGGATAAACTATTATAATATCAAGAGACAATAGTGCTACAAAAAAAAAATAATTAAAACAAGGATTGGAGGGACATCTGGGTGGCTCAGTGGGTTAAGCCTCTGCCTTCGGCTCAGGTCATGATCTCAGGGTCCTGGGATTGAGCCCCGCATCAGGCTGTCTGCTCAGCGGGGAGACTACTTTCCCCTCTCTGCCTGCCTCTCTGCCTACTTGTGATCTCTGTCAAATAAATAAATAAAATCTTTTAAAAAATAAAAAATAAAACAAGGAATGGAAATAGAAAGTGATGGGAAGTGGCTCTTTCACACATCCTAGCTCAGCCCTCATATGATATTCATTACAGTGTTTTGAAGTTGACATCTGCTCTCTACACTCTGTTTCCTCTGAGTTCCTTTTCTGGTTGTTGACTTCGATCTTGTCTTTCATTCTAGTGTCTTTCCCCCAAAAGCCTTGGCTGTCCACTCATATTTAAGAGTAAGTCACAGCTCAGCATGCCTGGGTAGGGTTTCTTGACTCATAGGTTCCATCAAAGGGCTGTTGAGAGAGACACTGGCCTCTGGGGATATGAATTATGGATAGTCCTGTCCTTCTAGTTGGTGGCCTCCCCCCGAGAAGACTGTTCTACATCCCTGCTTATCAGCTATGAGCCTGGCCACCAGCATTCAGGGAGTCAAATGGGGTTAAGCAGGCTAGGGAAACCTCTTAAAGGTTTTCATTAGTTGCTATTTTCAGTCCGACACCTAACAACTAACCTCAACTGCGTTTGGCATCCCCAAATCCAAAAGCTCTGGGATTTAACTTCTCCCAAATAAAAGTTGCTCCCAGGCTTTTGCTGGGGCAAGATAAGGAATCTGGGGTACACCTGCTCTTTACTTGGACTTTCAGTTCTCTCCTGGTTTTTTAGCACCTGTCTACCTCTGCTTTTAACCTTGCATTTCCAACTCTGAGTCTTTAGGGACCTCCACAGTAAGACTTAACTAATGTCTTATCGGCTCCTCCCCACCCTTTGCAGGGGCTCAGGAATTAGCTGTCTTATTCGTTTTTGTCAGCTACTCTGTTCTCTCGTGCTCCTTTGTCCTTATGGGTTCCTACACTTTCTTTTTCTTCTGCTGACATTTCAGTAGATTCACAAAAAGGAAGACGCATAGATGCATAAAATCATATTCTCAGCCCCCATATTCAACCAGAGGAATTCCTTTGTAGCAGCCACTCCTAATTATTGCTCATTTAAAAAAAAAAAAAGAGAGTAAAGTAACAACTCCTGAATCATCACAAGTGTTCACTAGTCTGAGTTCACTGCTGGGCAAAGCAGGGAAAATCTATTCCTACACACAACAGTCCAGCCTTGTGGGATGGAGTCTTTGGATTAACTGCCAAAAGTAACTCAGAGAAGGGGCCCCTTGGTGGCTCAGCCAATCAAGCATCCGACTCTTGATCTCAGCCCAGGTCTTGATCTCGGGGTCATGAGTTCAAGCCCCACACCATGCTGGGTGTAGAGCCTATTAAAAAAAAATAAAATAAAATAAAGAAAAATAAAATAACTCAGAGATGCCCGGGCCCCACACATCACCCCTGTGGCTAGTCCTGGCTACGCATGAGGCGCAGACATCTTGGGAAGACAGTCTTGTCAATCCCAGGCAAGAACAGGATGGGTAAAGGCAAAGGCCACAAAGTTCACAAGGGAAAAAGCCCATCTGATGTAAACACTTCATTAGCCTGAGAGCTCCGAGCTGACTAGCCGTGGAGCTCAGCACAGGCCCATTGCTGAACCATTGCTGAAGCCAGTCGTTAGTTTTTAGATACCGTGTGGGTCCGTCAGATGCATTCGGCTGGACACAAATAAGACATGTGAGTCACACGGAGAGAAGGCAGTCACAAGATCCCCACCAGGCCGTTTCTCTGCTGATTCTGAACTGCTTTCTGAGAAGCCGTTGCTGTGCTTTCTCTCCCTCCGGCCCGACCACTTGCCTCTATCTCCCGCCTAGCAGTCTCTCCTGGTCTCTGCACTCAGAGCCTTGCACAGGCGAGTCTGCACACACATGCAGGGTCCCACAGAAATGTTACTGATGTTCCATATCCCTTCCCCCTCCTTCCTTACCTACAGAGCACTAATATTTGTGCATGTGGCAGGCACAAGCCAAGCTGAAAACTCTCTGTCCCGGCCTCTCTGACAGGTAGCCCTGGCTTCTGGCCAATGCAGCTCAAGTGGCAGGAACCATGGATTTCAGGCCACTGGCTCTGGCTTTTCTGGAAATGCTTTATTCCCTTGACCTAGGGATTATTCCTTCTTTTGCATCTTGTCCGCATCTGGCCTTTATATATCTTTATATATCTATATATCTATATATATATCTATTTATATATTTATATATATCTTTATATATCTTTAACATATATATTATATATGTTTATAATTTATGTACATATGTGTGTGTGAGAGTGTGTATGTGTCTCTTTTTTTAGAAAAAAAATAGGCAAGGCAAACATGGGAGAATATTATTCTCTTGTTATATTATAACATATTGTTATACTGTCATTTGGTTTTTCCAAATAAGAAGGCGGAAGGGACCGGTGATTCGTGTGGATCATGTAGGAGGTCTTCCTATGAATAAGGTATTTTTTTAAAATGAAGGGCCAGCCCCACCATTCACATGGAGAAGAGGTGCTCAGGCCCCCGGGGGCCCCTTCTCTGCATTGTGGGGAGGACTTTGCCAATCCTGTTGTAAGAATGGCTCGTTTTGGAGAGAGTCTCCCAACTCAGCGCTGCCAGGCCGCCAGACGACCGAGACAGAGCCCCCTTCCCACCCCCAGGCGGGCTGTTTGTCTCACCGAGGACAGGACAGGCTGCTGGCTTTTGCCCTGAGCCTTGCTCTCACGCCAAGGGTCCAGGCCAGCCAGCTGCTAGGGTGTGGGGTGGAGACGTCGAATGCACCCCCCACCACCTGCTCGCAGCGCCACTCACCAGAAATAGCTCGACACTCACGTCATGTCGTTGGCAACAGCAGGGCACCACCCACTGTGGAATGTTGCCTCTCCAATCCAAAGGGGCCCACTGTATGGGATGGAGGGGGAAAGAAGCAAGTCGCAGAAGAGTATTTCAGACCAATCCCCCTTGTGCTGGAGAGAAAGGAGGGATGGAGAGGGAGAGGGACGTGGGGGAGGAATGCGGAGCAGAGGGGAGGGGAGAAGAGAAGCAGAAAATGAAAGAAAACCTCTATTTGGATGTCTGTACATATAAACTTATGTATACACACACATATAAAAAGATCTTGAAAGAGTGGTTACTCTTAGAGTGTATTTAAAGGCAGAGGTGAGATACTCTTTTTTTCCTAATTTTTCTTGTGTATTGTATAAACTTTCTGAATTAGTCTATCTTCCTTGGTATTTTTTTCTAACGAAGAAAGGTAAGGCCAAGGCCTCTCTAACTGGCGCAGTGAACAAAGGCACAGTTCAGTCCAGATCAGAGGTCAGCCACCTACCGAGGGTGGGCCAGTGACCGCCAGCCACTTGCTTTTCGTAAATAAAGTTCTCTGGGATCCCAGCCCCCTCCGCTCCTGGACATGTTGCTGGAGCAGCTTCTGCGCTGTTAACACCAGAGGGGACCACGTGGGCTGCAAAACCAAAAACATCCACTCTGTGGCCCTCTCCAGAAGTTTGCCAATCCCTGGTCTAGATTCACACTTGCCTCTGAAATGGGAGTGGTGCCGTCGACTTAGAACACTGACCCGAAAATTCAGACTCTGAGAAGCAATAAAAGGTGAGTTAAATGTCACCTCCTCATAAAGGCCATCCCTGTTCCCTCAGTGTCCGTCCATCATTCTGGGCCAGCTTTCGTCAGAGAATGTATCCCATCTGATACGTTCATGTTTGTGTATGTTCGTCCCCCTCCTCCTAAGGTGAGAGCTAGGAGAGCTGGAATCTTCTCACTCTGGTTTGTCCCTATAGCCCCAGAGCCTAGAACACTGCCTGGCCCATGGGGCGTGCTCAAGAGACATGAATGAATGAATGAACAAAGGAATGAATGAATGAATGAATGAATGGCAATTCAGTTCCAAAATTTCCCTATTAGGGTGAAGATATACTATAAATACACAGTGGCAACAAGACTCTAATGGGAAAGAAAATGAGCAACTCAATTGATGAACAACCCACGAAGGTGTTTTCAAAGTCTGGACTGTAACACTCCGGTAGTCGTGTACGTGTGACTTTTCTGTTCTTCCGTTGAGTTCAGAAGGAATCTGGAGAAGAACGTCTGCCTGGGGGAGAGATGGCAGTGAAACTCAGCAGTGTTGGGGGTGGGGAGAGGGGCTTAGTATGGATTTCTGGTCTAAGGCAAGGCCCAGAGTCTTCACCTGAAAACCAAAGATATGACAAGATAGGGAACTCCCCCAAGGACACTGCTCCTCTGGGGTTGCAGGCAGTCAGCGACACACACAGAGGAAGAAGTAAGCGACAGGGGGCCAAACTGGAAATCCCTGCCTGCCTCCCGTTCCTTTTGAACCATAAAGCTGTCAGGTGAGACCAACAAACCCCAGGCAGTCCAGGAAGGGCCTGCAGTGCCCATGGGACCCCCGGTGCTGGCAGGCAGAGGGTGCTACAGAGACCACAGGGGGCACGGGTGCTCCCAGAGTCGAGGGTCGTGTGCCAGGCTGAGGGAAATCCGAAAGGATGGGGCAGAGACTTGGAAAGGGATTCAGTTATTCTGCTTATGAACAGAGAAAAGAGATGAAGGAAATGTGGAATCTTTCCCCTTTGGAAGAAAATCATATATGACTAATAGGAATTTTTATGGGTTTTGTCAGAGACCGAAACTGTCTCCGCAGGATTCAATAGAGCCTTTCGGTTTCCCCAAGACTTTCAGTAAAACTGTCATTATTCATTCATCCTTTGTTGATCGGCTGTGCTTACTGGGAAACAGCAACATTCCTGCTTCAAGGTGGGTGTAGGGTCAAGAACAGAGGGTACTCAGGGTGCCCAGTCACATCGGAATTACAAGAATAGCCTGTTGTACTCAGCTGGCCACCCAGGTCTTATCTCTGCCAGGATGAAATGCAGAAAAATGCGCAACCTTGAAAGAAAATAGACCCATTCACTCTCCTAGGTGAAACCAAAAAAGCCTTGTGCTGTTTTAGAAACAAATTAACTCTCCGTCTGCTAACAGATACCAAAGAAAGACAACGGTCCATTCAAATGTAAATTAATCCTCTGCACAAAGGGCCGAACTTGAATACCTAGACTAGCGTGGACCCACAGACCCATTTACGATTTCTCCAAACTTTGTACATGTGCCTGTTCTCTCCACCGAACAACCTTCCTCTGTAATCCCAGAGTCCTGTATTCTTCATTAACCGTTTCACTACCTGTAAGATCCTTCCCCAGCCAGATAGTTCCATGTGCTTAACTTTCCCTTCCGTCAGAAAATGGAAAAGCTACACACCCAGCTTTAATCTCGGTCCTTGCTGCACAGGAGACTCGCCTAGGGAGCTTTAAGATATATATATATATATATATATATATATATATATATATA
>ML099463.1:0-22676 GCA_003697995.1 Taxidea taxus jeffersonii | reverse complement strand
TATATATATATATATATATATATATATATATATGCCTTTATTAAAATCTAACCCACAGAAATTCTGCTTCATTTAGCCTATGTAAAGGACCAAGGCAACGATTTTTTTTTTTAACCTTCTAGGTGATGACAATATGCAGCCAAGGTGGAGAGCAGTGTCATAACTCATTCTTCTAGAATTCCTCACCTTCTCTGTACAGCCCATCTCTCTCAGCTCCTCCTTGCTATGATTGTGCCACGGACTTGGACGCTCTCAGTAACAGCTTCTCCATAACCTCTGCTTCAAGGCTTACATGCACCAGCCAACACGTGCCATCTTCCCAGCCTGCACTCCAGTATCCCAGCTCTGCGAACCCCCAAAGACCTCCAGTCTGTTGGTCCTACCACAACTCTCAACTTCCTCCCGGACTCACTCCCCTCCTTACCCAGTTTAGACTCTCCAGCCCATCACACCCATCTTCCCACACATCCTTAATCTCCAGTCCCAGTCCCACTTCCTCTGCCCCTCCCTGGACTCACTAGGGAGCCAGTCTCCTCTCATTAACCACAGATTCCCCAGAGGGTTGACATCTTCATCCTTGCTACGTCCTTGATTTCTTTTGCCCTGTCTATATTCAGAAAATTCAGACTCAGCACTGGTCACACAATTCCTCTATTCCATGCCATGCAGATTTTCACTTCCATCTCCACTGGAGCTGGATTTGCTAGAGTAATCCTAACAGAGACTCAACCTGATGGCATCCAAAAGAATATCTAGTTTTCTGGATGTGGTCAGACTGATAGAAGCTTATGCCACCGCTGACAAACAGGGGAGTTTTTAAACCCCACCCATCATAAATTCCTGCCAAGCACCATCAGAATACTGAGCTGGGTCCTCACCCGCGTCTAGGGGTCCTTCCACCAGTGCATGTAGGAATGAGGCCCATGTGAACTTGACTTGTCAGCATCTCCAATATTTACCAAAGTTAGCAGAACTTGCACAAGAAGAGGAAGAACATACATGATTCTATACTTCATCAAGAAACTGGATGTTCCCACAAAGAAAACTCCTGGCCCAAGAGGGCTTCACAAGTGAAATTTCCAAACATTTAAGGAAACAAAAGGGATCATTTCCCAAGTCTTTTATGAGGCTAGCGTCACCTGAATCCATTTTGCCACAAGACCATAGAAGAAAATTTTAAGTCAACCTCTCTTATGATAATAGATGCAAACACCATGACAAATATGTTGGCAAATTAAATCAAGTGATCACTAAGAAGGGCCACACATCTCAAAGTTGTATTCCTGGATTAATTCTTGTATTTGTTCCAGAAACAAGATTCCTTTAATGTTTGAATACTAATCAATGTAAGTGATCAGCTTTTTAGACTACAGAAGGAAAGACTCGATGATCAGCTCAATAAATGCAGAATAATATTCTTGACACGATTTAATGCTTCTTAGTGATTCTTTTAAAATAGACATTTAAATTCCAAATCTTAAATTCTAGTGAGCCAGAAATGTAAAAACATTTCTTTAATCTGATGATGAATCGTAGCTACCAAAACCAAAAGCATACTACGGAACATTGTGCTTGATGGTAATGTATCGAACGCTCTCCTCCTGAGATCAAGAATGAGATAAGTTGGTCCACTAACACGATTCTATTCAATATTGTGTTGAAGGTCCAAGCCCTTGTGATAAATACTGAAATAAAGCATCTGCTATTTGCAGATGATGTGATTGTATACATATAAAACCCAAAGGAATCCGCAGATAAACTGGTGTGAGTTGAGCAAGGTCACTGGATACAAGTTCAATACTCAAAGCAGTAGACTATAACCATGAACGGGGTAGGATAGCCAGGATCCAAAGGACACACCACATTGGGCCCCTGTAGAGGGAGCTTGTGGGTCCCTCCAGAGAGCACCCACCATGTCCTCCAAGCCTTCCACAGATTTCTCAACCCCAGCACTCCATCCTGGCTTCACGAGTCTTGAGGCTGGATTCCCTTCACACAAACAAGCTACCTGCCTAACAAAACTGTTTTGCATCAGACCTGCTTCCCGGTGGGGTAGGAAATGAAGGGTCTCCAAACGCGCCGGAAGAAAGGGGGCAGCCCCGTCCAGCCTCATCTTGGGGCAGCAGCCTTGGCCTAGTCCATCCTTAGGGCTCTTCCAGCCCTCAGACCCTGCCTCATGGAACCCAATGCAGAGAACAAAGCACGTTTGTCAGATTCAGAGCAGGGAATTCAGCAGAAGGAGAAGAACCTGAGATTCGAAGCCCTGGACTAGAGGTGGATGGAGAAACCGAAGAAGAACCCTGGCTGAGATCCTACAAGAAGACGTGTGGGCAGTCATGACAAAACGGTCCCAGGAGCAGGCTGGTGCCAAGAGCCCAAGATTCCCTTCTGACCTCTCTCCCACCTCCCTGAATCTTCCTTCGTGCTCTTCACATGCCTAGCTGCCCACTGATGGGACAAAACCTGCTGCGGTTCGGTTCTCGTAAGATGGGGTTAAAGTGCACTTGCCACCTGGGAGATTATCTTGGTGCAAGGCCAGTCTCCTCCCGCAGCCATGGGGGGTGTGGAGCAGAGAGACTGGAGGAGCAAATTAAGGTGTTCAAAAAGAATGGCTTGTTAAGGGGGCGCTGGGTGGCTCAGTCCCCTAGGTGTCTGCCTTTGGCTAAGCTCATGATCCCAGGGTCCTGGGATGGAGCCCCCACACGGAGCCCCCGCAGGGGGCCCCTGCACCAAGCCCCCCTGCATAAAGCCTCCCCCGCATCGGCCCCCACCTGCATGGACCCCCAGATTGGGCCGGCAGTCCCTGAATGGGGCCCCTCATCGGGCTTCCAGCTCAACGAACGGGGAGTCTGCTTCTCCTTATCCCTCTGCCTGCAGCTCCCCCTGCTTGTGCACCTGCTCTCTCTTTCTCTCTCTCTCTGTCAAATAAATAAATAAATAATCTTTTTTAAAAAATAAAAGTAAAGACAGACTGGTTTGTTAGTAACAAGAGACAGAAGCAAGCGGAAAGATGCTGTGGCAGGGCGGAAGAACCCACTATCTGGATCCCGTGTGTACGTGTGCGCGTGCATGTGCCTGCATCTCTCTGCCACTCTCACGTTCTCCTTCTCTGCCGCATCAGCCCCCTTACTGACACATGGTCCTGAGCACGTGGAGTGGGAGATAAACAAAGAGGATAGGAGGTGTCCAGAGCCACAGGTGTTCCGTCGGAAAGACGGGGGAGCGAGCAAGCCTTGCCAGTGACAGCTGGGGCACCCGTGCCCTTCCCCGGCGGGTCCTGGGCAGAGAACAAGTGGAGCCAAAAGCAGGCAGGAGCCCAGCATGCTGACTTAAGATCTCATGAACCCCGAGCGCCTCATGGAGCTGTCTCCTGTGCTTCACAATTATGTGCTGCTTCCCCATCCTTTCATGCGCTCCCATAAATATTCATCATACATATTCTCCGCTTCGCTTCTCACAAGCTCCCTGGCTCTATACTTAGCTTCTCTTCTTTTTTTTTTTTATTATTTTTTTGGGCTTAAACAACAAAAATGTATATTCTCATGGTTCTGGACACCAGAAGTCCAAAATCAAGGGTGTTGTCAGGGTTGCTTTCTTTTTTGGCTTTCGTTTTTTAATTGAAATAGAGTTGACAGTTTTTCATCTGCTATGATAGAAGTATTCTTCTTATTGTTCTTTTTTTTTCTTATTTTTAATGAGAGAGATCACAGAGCACAAGCAGGGGGAACAGCAGGCAGAGGGAGAAGCAGGATCCCCACTGAGCAAGGAGCCTGATGCGGGGCTCGATCATGACCTGAGCCGAAGGCAGCTGCTTAACCGACTGGCCACCCAGGTGTACCTATGATAGAAGTATTCTTAAATAAACAAATAGGCATTACAGGTACCTCTGTCAGAAGGATGTTCAACCTGATCTCAAGATAAAGTCAAGTTCTATCACATCTCGGAGCCACTCAGGCATGACACATCCCTGCTATCAAATAGAAAGAAACCAGGAGCCACAGCCATCACAGAGAAAGGGAGGTGGGATATCTCAGGTGGCAGGGACAGATTCCGGAGCAGCAGCTGTGAGAAGGAAAATCTGGCTCCAGAGGGAGGCATCCAAAGCTGGGGATAAGGACAGGTCTATGTTGGCACCCACAGCAGGGGTGGTTGGAGTACTCCGGAGGTGACAGTCACCCAGAATGCAGTGTGAATGAGGTCCCCCTAAGTTGTGACATGTGGACCTGGGCCAGGGTGAATGAGCACAGGAAGAGGAATGCAGGTGGAGAGCACCCCAGGGGGTGCTTCTATCTTTCATCTTTAGTGCCTTTAACAACTTGAAGATAAAATAAAAGAACATGCATGCAAGCTATTGCTAAACTATATGCATGTTAGTTGCTGTCATTATTATTACTGGTGATTTTCTGTGTCATCAAATAAAAAATTAGTGAGCCTTATTGGGTCTCAGGTCTTATAAGAAAGAGGAAGAAGATCACGAGCAGCCTCTCTGCTGTTAATGAGGGGGGAAATTAATTGCCTCAAGCCCCTAGGAAGGTGATATTGTGTTGAGTGGTTTTCTGTGCGATTCTTCCCTCTGGAGCCTCATGCTCATTAAACTTGAGGAAAGGTCCTCAGGGGAGAGACTTGGTAAGTGGGGAGGGTCGGTCCCGTTCCCAGAGCCCCAGTGGGTCCCGGCCCCCACATACCAACAGAAGTTGCATCTCCAGACATCACTCCCAGGGCATCCTGGACCACCAGTCATTGGCTTCTTGCTCAGCCCGTGGGACCATCTAAAATGAGGTAATTCTCACAGGTCCAGGTAGAAAGGCCAGGTAAGAGCTCAGCCGGATGTCTTCCTAGGGAGAAGAGATCCAAAAGTCTGCCAGGACTGATTGGGAGCACTGGCCTCTGGAGCAGGTCCGAGGCAGCCAACATCACAAGGGAGGGTACGTCACTCTGGGGGCTCCGGGAGCTGGGCTCAGTGGGAGATGGTCTCTGCTTCTCCACAGGTCAGTGTGCTTGCTAGCCATCCCCATCTCTTCTCCTTTACTTCTCTTCTTTCCCTGTTCCAAGTCCCCGTTTAAGAAATCATAACAAGCACTGCATATTTTTTCCCTCTGCCAAACACACACGATGCTTCGCGAGCATCCTGTCATGTAACCTTCATGACAGCCCGGAGAGCCACTACAGCCATTACAATTTTGCAGAAGACAAAACTGAGTAAGGTTCAATGACTTGCCCAAGGTCACAAAGCTCGTCCTGGCTGACAATGGGATTCAAATCCAGATCAGGCCAAGACAAAGTCCCATGCTCGTCGCTGCTTCACTTCAAGGCAATGGTGCTTCCCCAAAACAAGCCACCGGCCCCAGCAGACAGCAGTGGATGGAAGAAGCCGCTGCCCTAAAAAGGCAGTGAAAGGTTTAACTCTTCGGTGGTACTGTTTGCAATGGTTGAGGGTGGGTGGAGGGAGAGGGGTATAGGAGCTCTCTGTCCCCCAGCTGTTCCACTGCTCCATGGGGCTGGGTTCTCAATGTCAGGCATTGCAAGTCTGCTCATACTCCTGGGCTCTGGGCCTCTGGATCCATAAGTTGTCTCCTGAGATCCCATCAGTGAGGCTGGCCCTAGGCTTGGGTATTAAGTTCAATGTGTCTCTTCCATTCACTTACATAAAAACATCTTTTTTAAAAAAGCAACTTCAATATCCTACACGGAGGATAGTGAGATGTCCTCCTGTCTGACATTCTTACCTGGGGGTTGGAAGGAAAGTGTCTACTTCTCAGGGGCTCCCTCCTATGGCAAGTGCCCTGCCTTCACAGAACTCCCCCTTCAGCCCTCCCCGGTCACTTCCAGACGTTCACACCAAACATGCAGTCACTTTCAGGATCAGCCTTGACCCAGAGGTCCCTGTGAGGGAGTTTCACAATTAGGGACTAGGAGGCTTCTCCTCTCTGTCCCTCTCCCCAGGCATCAAACAACTAGCACAGGAGCTCAGTCCACTGGGGCTGTCTCAAACTGAATAGAAGTCAGCTGCGGGGCTAGTTAAAATGCAAATCCAGTTCTGTAGCTGGTCTGGGGTGGGACCAGATTCTGCATGGCTAAGGAGCACCCAGTGATGTCCAAGCTGCCGGTGTGCAAGTCTCACTCTGATGACCAGGTGCTAAAGATCAGTAAGCATAGCCTGTAAGCCTCTGTCCCGGGCACCTGGGTGGCTCAGTGGGTTAAAGCCTCTGCCTTCAGCTCAGGTCATGATCTCGGGGTTCTGGGATCGAGCCCCACATCGGGCTCTCTGCTGGGCGGGGAGCCTGCTTCCCCCTCTCTCTCTGCCTGCCTCTCTGCCTACTTGCGATCTCTGTCAAATAAATAAATAAATAAAAATTAAAAAAAAAAAAAAAGCGCCTCTGTCCCATCGGGCTGGGAGGAAAAAGAGAAAGAAGCAAGAGACAGCTGAGCAGAGCCCCTCTGCGAACCTGCCAGCTTTCTTCTCCCTCCCCCGCCCCCCCAAAACAGTGAAAAGTCCAGCATGAAAGCCTTGTCAGAGGTGCATGCACATATCTTTTATTAAGGGTCTCCAGGCTCTCGATTGCAAATTGCCTTCACCCTAAATGGTGTGAAGATAGCTGCTGTTTTGTTGCTCATTATAAAAAAAGTGGCAACAATTTCAATGTCCCTCAGCGGGGAAACCGCTAAAATGTTACAGAAGGCAACACTATGCAGCCTTTGGTGGGGAAAGATGGGCAGCCCTTATTAATTACTGTCCTGGAAAGAGCCCCAAAATGAGTTGTTAAATAAAAAACAGAAACAAGGTACAGAACAATGTGTATAGTTTGCTACCATTTGCATCTTTTAAAAAAGAGAGGAGAAAATATAGGTTCATGTACTACTTATATAAGCAGTGACTAACCATGGAAAGATACACAAGAAACTGGTAGCTTCTGAGGCAGATTGCTGAGTGGCTGGGGAATTAGAAGGGAACGGGCCAGTTGAGGACTTATTTTCAACGTAGCCCCTTCTGAATTTTGTACCATTGGAATATATTTGCCACTCGAAAAAAACAACAACTAAAACTGAAAGATAATCCCCTTGTTCTTTCTATACCTCCATCCACCCAAAACTTCAATGAAATTGATTCACTCAAGGAACACTTTTAAGAACCCTCTTGTGTCCCCAGCAGAGTTGATTCTTGGAACAGGCATCGGAGTAGCATTGCCTTGTGTCACCCATGTGTCAATGTTCCACCAACGTGGAAACTCCAAGAGGTTTGTATTCAGGGTCTAGGGGGTCCCAATTTCCCTGGTGGGATTCCAGAAACCCGCCACTGAGGACAAGAACGGCAGATCTCGGTCCTCTGCTGATGGAAGACATTCTGCACATCTGAGTTCACCTAAAAAGCCTTTCTGTGAGGCCCTCGTGCTGACTTTGGCTGGCTGAATGATTGGGTTTTACTACTCTGCTCTGGTCACCCTATTTTTATCTCTTGATTCTCGCGAAGTAATTTCTCCAGCTTGTGTTCTGCATTCTCTTTCCCCCAGCTATGATCCCTCCCCAGTGAGTAGAGGACTCTACCAAACACTGTCCAGGTGGCCATTCAAGTTCAGAAATCAGTTCATCCTGCTGGGACCTCAAGCAAAGGTTACTCGATTCTCCTAGAGAGGAGTCCAGAGCAGAGGTCCAACAAATAAGTTTCCTCCATGGTAACATGTCTTCCTCACTCTGCGGCCACTTGGGATCATTATGAGCTTCTCATCGTCTCCAAAGCACATCTGTTTTGACCATCTCAGTCCTCCCGGGAATCCCAAAAGCCCAGACAAGAGTTGTCCACTGCACCAAGCACTGGTCTGCTTGGTGCAGTGGACAACCATTTATAAACATGAGTAATTAAATGCTCTTCAACCTTTTAAACTACAATCACAGATTTAACGTACCTGATTTCCCAAGCCCTTCCAATGAGCATTTAAACAACTCCAGAAAATTACTAGATAAAAACCTACGTATATTCTTCTGCATTTCAACAGAGTCAAACAGATATAAACTCAGCCAGTCCGATTTAGCCAATCATCCTCCTTATTTTGAGTCAAATTCAACAGATCCTCTTAACTGTTTCAACCCCTCAAATAGTATTTCCAATATGTGTATATTCAAATATGTATTCAAATTCATATCAAATAATTTAATTTTACAAAAATTTATCATCTTATAAAGAGATCTTACCAAAATTGTCAATATAGGAGGGAAAGCATACACCCATCTGAAAAGAATCCCCTTAAAGCCTCCACAGCAACCAGAGTTTAAAATGTATGGTTGTCAGAGATTTAAGATGAGGGCTCTGAATTCGGGGATTTAGGCCCAAACTCCGGGGCTGGAAGAGTGGAGTGTGGGTACAACTGGACAACCAGGTCCCCCAGGCCCCCAGCTTTCAGAGACACTGGATTTCATGGGGCATCATCCTCCAATTCCACTCTTACCCACATCTTATCATAATCGTTCTCCAATTTTTACCCCCTGACTTAGGCAAAGCACATCCTGAACCCACCCATCTGGGTAGTAATGATCGTCTTTGCAGCCTGATCTGTCTCGAAGAGACTCTGTGTCTTCTTTACAGCTTTCCTTCCCCCATGCCACAAGTGTTTACTGAGAGCCTCCTGTGTGCCGGTCGCTGAAGATGCAGCAATGAACGAAATTGACAAAAATGCCCAGCTTCGCGATTCTAGCATCCTAACATCAAGACAGAGCTCGCAGGCAAAAGCAATAAGTCATGTGTATGTTGCATATTAGAAGAGAAAAAGTCCTAAGAGCCCCAAAAAGAAACAGAGAAAAAGGATAGTGAGCACTGGGGTAGGACGGGGTTTCATTGTAAATAAGATGTTTAGAGAGGGCATGACACACAGGTGACATTGGAGCCTGAACTTAGAGGACATGAGGGAAGGAGCCCTGTGGCTACCTGGAGCAAGAGGGGTGAGGGGCGGAGACAGTAGTGCAGAGGTCCTGAATCACTCCTGGTGTCCCGAGACAGGAGGGGAGGCATGAGTAGCTGAAGCGGGATAAGCAAGAGGGATAAGAGCAGACAAGAGGACAGAGAGGTGAAAGGAAGCGACGGAGCAGTGGCCAACCTCTCAGTCATTGTGAGCATCCTGCCTTTCTCTTCTGTACTGGGACAGGCTCCCCCTGGCTGCTCCTCCTCATAGGGAAGCAGGACACCAGGTAAGAGCAATTGCAACTTATCAAGCAAGGTATGAGGATGTCTTGCAAAGAAAGGATGAGAAGTTGGTATACATCTTGAAGGTAGAGCCAATAGGATTTGTTGAGG
This sequence comes from Taxidea taxus jeffersonii, assembly GCA_003697995.1. NCBI lineage: Eukaryota > Metazoa > Chordata > Mammalia > Carnivora > Mustelidae > Taxidea > Taxidea taxus. Next base: position 13,393 of record ML099463.1, on the reverse strand, counting down.
GGTTCTTTGAAGGGTGAGAAAAAAAGTGGCCAAAAATGACTAGAAGCTTTGGGTCAAGACAACTGAAAGGATCCTGTTGCCATGACGCAAATGAGGAAGAGTTTCTTATCTAATTGATCATTAATTTATATTTATTCATTGACACTAGCATTGTGATAGATACCAGCACACAACTTCCTTAGATAGGAAATAACTCTCCTCCTACCAGGAATAAGAAATTCCAACAGGAAAGATGGAGGGGCATTTTTTTTTTTAATGTTAAAATATAGTGCCATGAATTTAACTGAAAGAGTACCTGTGAAATTCAGGAGAGAAAGGGAGGGGATGGACCTCTAAGCTGGGTTTGGAGAGATCAAAGGACGTTCCAACAAGAAAACTTAGATTTTGAAAAGGCATAGACATTTGCAATAACGCAGTGTGTTTGTAGAAGTAAATCATTCAGAATTGCAAACTGAGAGCAGGATAGCATGGAGGAACACGTATGGAAGCTGAGGAATGTAGACGTCGCCCTAAGGGGGGACAGAGAACCCTCAGAACCTCAGCATGAGTGTGACATGATGGGATTGAAGTAGGGTTTGGGGACCAGTCTCCCCCTTGGAGATACGCAGGCTCTTGGTGATAGGAGATGTTAAAGCCTATCTGTTTGATGAGAATGTTAACATTCCTGTTTCTCCGCCCCTTGGCCGTTGTCCTGTGTATAACACCCCGGTGGAATGACATCAGGGGAGAATCACACCACGGTGACAAGATTCATCCTGCTGGGCCTCACAGACCAGGCCGACCAAAAGCATCTCCTCTTTGGCATCTTCCTGCTGATCTATGCTGTGACGCTGGTGGGCAACCTGGGCATGATAGACCTGATCCGTACCAGCTCTGCCCTCCACACCCCCATGTACTTCCTCCTGAGTGTGCTCTCCTTCCTGGACATTTGCAATTCCTCCGTGTTCACCCCCAGGCTGCTGACCAGCTTCCTCACTGTGGACCAGTCCATCTCGTTCGTGGGCTGTGTGGTCCAGATGGCCTTCATGATCCTCCATGGCACAGGGGAGTGCCTGCTCTTGGCCATCATGGCCTATGACCGATTTGTAGCCATCTGCCACCCTCTCCTCTACCAAACCATCATGTCCAAACGCTTGTGCACCCAGCTGGTGGTGGGCACCTATGCTGTGGGGGTGTTCATTTCAGCTCTGCAGACAGGAAATGTCTTCATCTTGCCCTACTGCGGTCCCAACATCATTGATCACTTTTTCTGTGACATCCCCCCAGTGCTCCAACTGGCCTGCTCAGACACCACTGTAGCCAACGTCATCCTGCTCTTCTTTTCCGCCTTGGTTACAGTCCCCACGGTGTCTGCCATTTTGGTCTCATACGCCTACATCCTGGTCACAATCTGTAGGATGAGGTCCCTGGAGGCCCAGCGCAAAGCTTTCTCCACTTGTGCCTCCCACCTAACTGCCCTCTCCCTCTTCTATGGGTCTGTGTTCTTTGTATATGTCCAACCCAACCCAGAAAGTGCTTCAGCCTATAACAAGACCCTCTCCGTGTTCTACACCATTGTGATCCCCATGCTGAACCCCCTGGTCTACAGCCTGAGGAATAAAGATGTCAAGGCCGCTGTACACATTAGGGTCCTTAACTTAGGCAGAAAAGGAATTTGTTAGAAAGCTATCTGGGAGCTCGTAAAATAGAAGAGAAGCCTAGAGATCCCAGCTGGGACAGGAACCAAGAGTGGCCAAACACAGCTGAACACCAGCCACAGGAATGGTCTGTGTAGGCTGCCCCATTGGGGAACATTGCCTTTGAGCACTCCCCATTGCTATGGCTAGCACTGCCCTCCACCTTCCCGAGCATTCAGCACTCCTCAGCCACAGGACAAAGCCACCAACACTACCCTCTGTCCCACCCTCTATAGCATCCAACCACGTATCTCTACCTGTTCCTACACCTTCCTATCATTCCCTGAAGTTCAAGCCCCAGGCAGGAATATTCACCTGTTTGGCAACATCCCTCTTGTACATCCATAAGTAGACCCCATTCAGCATGGATATGTTGCATCCCCTGCTAAGCTACATCCAAAATTCTATCTTACAGAGCCCTAGGACCTCTTTCAGTGGCCCCAGAGTGGGAGTCAGATTCTGTCTTCCTCCTATCTGTTCTCAAATGTAGAAAGGGGCATTGAATGCCATAGCAACCTAAAAGATTATATAGAAGATACTGCCCTTCTGTATGATGTTGGAGAAATGGTCCCTGTGGTGTTTGAGTATAGGAAGGAGATACTGATCATTGACTTTATGGGGCCGAATGGAGGCCCAGCTACTGAAATCTCCATTATAACCAGCCAGGGCCCAGAATATATGCTACAGCAATAATGAACTATTATTTCTCGATAAATCACCAACTTAAAATAAAAAGCTGAAAGGCCACAGAGGTTTTTTCAATCAAGATCAAGTTACTTTTATGTCTTTAGACAAAACCCTTCTTCATCGTAATAGAAATCAATCTTACTATCTTAAAAGCGTAAGAAAGAAGTGAAATTTGTTGTGAAATCCAGATGTCAACTGAGGTTTACTATCTTCCTGAGAGTCAAATAAAATTGTCTTGTGTGCTAAAATCCCTGTATTTCTGCCTGTCTGGAGAGCCTGAGGTAGCAGGGGATGGGGTATAAATGGTCCGTGCTTTTCTGGGCTACCCCTAGCTCCAAACTCCTAAATCGACTGATTTACTTTGGCCTACGCGTCATCCAGGGAAATGTGGATGGTATTAACAGGGAAGAGAGAGAAACAAAAGCTGACAGTCGTAGAGGCCGGTGGGAGGGAAAAGGGGAGCTTGGAGCAGACTGGGCTGAGCCGACACAGCCGGGCTTTCTTCCTACAGGGAACCAAAAAACAACTGCATCTTGTCCAGATGAAACTTCCATGTTCACCTGTAACATCATAAATATCGAAGTGAAACATGTCCTTAGAAAACTGAATAATGTACAGTGAGCAGTGTTGATCAATGCTCAGTGATGGTACTGAAATCATCTCCCAGCTTAATGTATGGCTTGGGGTCGTTTTTCTTAACATACTGTATTAGGGCTCCCCAGAGAAATGGAACCAATAGAACGTGATAGATTAGATGATAGACAGATAGATGATAGATAGATGATAGATAGATAGATAGATAGATAGATAGATAGATAGATAGATGATAGATAGATAGGAGATGAGAGGAGATTTATTATAGGAATTGGCTCATTCAACTATGGAGGTTGAGAAGTCCTACCATCTGCCATCTGCAGGCAGAGGACCAGGAGAGCTGGAGGTATAATTCTGTCTAAATTGAAAGTTCTAAAAACTGGGGGTTGATGGAATCATTCCTGGTGGGATTCCAAAGCCCAAGAGCCAAGCCCACCGATGTCCAAGGATAGGAGAAGATGGATGACCCAACTCAAGCCAAAAGAGCCAACTTGCCCTTCTTCTGCTTTTTTATTCTACTGAGGCCCCCCAGTGGATTGGATGAGGCCCAACAACATTAGTGGGGGTGAACTTTACTCAGTCTACCAACTCAAATGCTAATCTTATCTGTAAATCCCACTCAGACTCAGCCAGAAGTAATGTTTTACCAGCTCTCTGGGCATCCTTGAGCCCAGTCAAGGTGACTTGTAAGTTAACAGTCACACTAAGAATACAGTCATACTAAGTCATACTAAGAATACAGCAGACCCCAGCTGGTCCCCACCCCCTCCCAACACTCCATCCCAGACTCAGGAGTTAAGGGACCACAATCTTTTCATGAAAATAAGCTATGTGCATAACAGAAAATTTTCCTTTGAATAATAATTTCCCTTAGGGCCAAGGAGACACAGAGGACCCAGGAACAGAGACACTAGGGTGTCAACGCCTCCTTCATTGTCCTGGTAAACTCATGCTCTGTTCCTAATGTCAGCAATTACTGAGCACACTCACCTCATAGTCCTGGGCAGCTCAGTCACAGACTTCAAAGTAAACAGGCTTCCCAGAAGTGGATTACAGGGTGGCCTCTGAGAAATGGAGGGAAGGCAGGGCAGAGAGGGGAGAGCAGGAACAGCTGAGGATATGGGAAAGTTTGCTAGGAGACAAGGCACCCAGCCCCTTTGGCCCCACGCACACCTCCCTGTCCAAATGTCTCCTCCCCTCTTCCCTTAACTAAAACCATCTGACACAGAACCCAACAGGAGGCACTGGAATGTAGGTTGGAGATTAAGTCAAAGAGCATTTATATTACACCATGTCTTAAGACCACCCAGAGCCCACTCAATACCTGAAGGTGTGGAACTTTCTACTGGGTGGAAGGGAAGGCAAAGATCAGCCCCAGGTGCTGGAAGGAAGACCGGTTTGGGGTCCTGGCCAGGCAGCCAAGGCACAGGGCCACCGCAGAGCACTGCCAGCAAGCACGGGATGTTGAGCGAATGGTTACTGCTGGTGGGCACTGGCTCCAACCCCCGATCAAAGTTAGTTAGCCTTGCTGGACTTCTACCTATCCCACATGGAAGAGAGAGGTTATGGCCAAAGCCTACGTGTTTACAAATGGAAAAGGGGTTGTCACATCAAGTCTCTTCCATGTTCCTCTTGTTCCCAAGGCTCTCAAACTCATTTAAATTAACCTCAGAGACCCTTGGGAGAGGGACCCTGGAACCACGTAGGGAGCAGCCCGAACACTGGGATCCCCCTGCGGAAGACTCAAGCTCTCTCACACCGAGTACTGTCACTCACAAGGTGGGAATGTCTCTCCAGGCTTCACTTACAGGGACAACTTGATGCAGGATGGAAGGAGCCAGATGCAAGTGAATAAGGCTTTCCCTGGGAGAAAGAATCCAAGGCAGTCCACCTCCAGCTGGGGCTGGCCAGAGGTGACTAGTAAGAAAGAGGGGGCAAATGGGAAGACACCCTCCAGAAGATTCACCCCTCCCATCAAGGTTGGGATAAAAATACAGATGCCTAGTTAAAATCAAATTTGAGACGAATGACAAATAATTTTTAGTATAAACATGTCCTAATATTGCATAGTTTATACTAAAAAGTATTTTGTTTATCTGAATTTGTTCATCCGATTTAAATGGGCCCCATGTATTTTGTCAGGTAACCCCACGTGTGACTTATTATGACCGACGACACACAGCAGAAGTGACAATGTGCCGACTTCAGGCCTAGCCTTAAAGAGGACTGTTTGCATCCACTTTTTTCCATCTTGGAAACCCACCCTAAGACCACCAGGCTGGGAGGGAGCCCCACTAGCCATGTGGAAAGGCCATATGGAAGGTCATTAAGCCCCAGATGGTGACAGAGGCCTTGGCCTTCCGGGACAGCCCAGGGGCCAGGTGTGGGCAGCTGTGTGCGTGATCTTGGTCCACGCCACGTGGAGAAGAACAATTTGCCCCAAGCCCCACCCAAACTCCTAACCCACCGAACTGTGAAACATAACAAAGGGTTGTAGTTTTAAGATACTATATTTTAAGGAGTTTTCTTCTATAGTTAAACAAACAAACAAAACCTGAAATAACCCCTAATGGATTGTCCTTGAATTATTCTGAATTTAGTCCCCAGACCTTGTGGTTCTCTAGAGGCTCCGTCAGGCTTGCTCTCCACGCCTGTGCAGTCTTGTCTACTGTCACTTCCCTGAGGGAGGCTGCCCCTGCTGGAGGTTCAGAGCATGGCCTGTTTGTCCGAAAAGGAGCAGGTCAATATTAATTACCTCATAGGGTGGTTCGTGAGGATTAAGGCTTCAATGTCTATAAGGTGCTGAGAACACCATCAGGTCCTTAATTAGCTAGCGTTCAACACGTCTCAGCTGTTGTAATCAGTCGTCCTTACACTGAATCATTTCTCCGACCTGGGTTATCTTAGTATTTTATCTCCCTGATTAGAGAGAGAGTTTAGTGAAGCCAGAAGTCACGGGACAACGAGGCTGGCGGGGTTCACCCGCGAAGAACCACAGTTCCTGGCAAGGAGAGCAGTAAGCGAGCTGCCAGTCCCGTCCCAGCCCTTTTTCTGCCACACCACGGCCTGGTCCCCTTTTCCGCAGGCCCGGCCCTTGCTGAGCCATCACAGGGCCCCAGACTCAGCCCAGACCTACAGAGTAACGAAGCTACCTCCTAGGCCACCCAGTCATGCTCCCAAATTTCCTTCTTTCTCTGTGAACCAGCAACACTGGGCCAGAGAAATGGAGATTCGTGAGGACATAAGATGAAACAGAAGTTAATGGGTTCTAGAATCAGGCAGGACGGACGTCTAAATCGGGTCTTTTACAACATACAGTCTGGCATCATCTGTAAACAAGAACGCAGTGTGAAGCTTAAATACTCGAATGACCAGAAAATCTAGCACGAAGTACACTGTTGAATTGATGTTCATTTGATATGGTTTCCCCACTTCCCTGGCATCATCCACTCTGGGCTTGAAAGGCTCATTGGCTGCCGGTGTCAGTGAGGGGGGTCCTGAGAAATGCCAGCCTCCTCTTGCTCCTCTGTAGCCCGAGCAACCTTCATCACGACTTCTGTGACCTCTGCGTCTCCGCCCAGCCGCCTGCTTACTTGCACTGACATTGCCAAGGCGGGGACCATTACTCCCTTCCGCTCACCCTCCTCCCCGTCGTGGGCATCCTGGTCACCTTCTGAGGGAGGCATTTCCCGAAGCCCAAAGCAGAGCTCTTCCGTCTGTGCCTCTGGTCTTCCCAGCTTCTCCCTCTTCGGTGGCACCACAGGATTCACACCGTTCACACTGTGCTCAGCCAGGCTCTCGGGATGGGCTTGACCCTGCCGTCCTGGGGCGGGTCAGAGCCAGGGCAAGTTATCAGATCGCGGTGAGCGGAGCGCTGACTCCCAACCAAGGAAGAGCCAAGGGTCAAATACCAGGAGAGGAGGATAAGATATCAAAATGTGGGTCAAAATGAGTAGAGCAGCATCGTGAGTGAAATCAAGGTCAGGCATGAAGTTGGACCAACAGGTGGTACCCTGAGGGCAAGACACATATTGGGTTTCTTGTCGTTAAGGCCAGTGGGAAGTCAACCCTAGCTTGCGAGGAGCCAGACTCAGAGCAAAGGGGTGTGTCCAGATCCCTCCAGGCTCTGCTTATGCACAAAGTTTGTCTGGAGTTTGCAGACCCCTCCTCTCGTAGCCTTGTACCTGACCTTGACCTCTATGCCCAGACCACATCTCTATGCCCAGATAAGAGACAGCGGCCAAAGGTCGCCCTTGAGTGACTTCAGTGAAGTGCACTATTTTCCAGGACCTGTCCACTCACCAGTCCACACACTTGAGCAAAGTTGTCCCTGGGACAGTCCAGAACCGTCCCCACAGAGTTACATTCCCACAGACTCTGCTCACCGCAGTCACTCGCCTCCCCAGGGAAACCGTAGGCTTGCGGAAACAGGAGCCCAGCCTCATACTTCATTTCATCCCCCACGGAGCCCGGCCCGGTGCTGGGTACTTACTCAGGACGTAGGAATGAAGGCATATTTACTCATGTATATTTCACCCCTTCCTCTTTGGATTTTAGGCTTTGGGGCAGCAGGTGACGAAAAGATTACCACTTGCCGTTACTCTAGAAGGCCTGGGCCTAACAAAACACGACTGCTACCTGAAGAAGGCATTTTCTCAATAACGATAATTACTAGCTAATATCCATTGAACATATATGATGTCCCAGGCATTCTGGGACACATCATACACACTACTTTCTTTGACCCACAGGAAAAATCTGTGAGTAGGTTATGTTTATTTCACATAGGAGGAAACTAGAGTCCGAGAACTCTAAGGTCAAACCCAAGTCCAGCTGATTTCAAAGACGAGGCTCTACTCCAGTGTCTAAAACCCCTTGGATTTTTGCAGGAAATTATGCAACAAGTTTACATATCTACTGCTTCCAAAAATTCCAAGGAGCTGCTTCCATATTTCCCACCAGAGCCCAGCTTTCCACTAATCCCACAGAGTCTTGGCTCCTACCAGGAGTTTCTAGTTCCTACAGAGCACGTGAAAAGCAACTTGGAACAGGAAAAAAGCAATGAGATAGAAAAGAAGGAAAAAAAAAGCAGAAAGAACTAGGACATGAAAGGACCCTTTGGTGCCCCTGCCTTGGTCCCAGCCCTCTTGCTTCCAAAGCAAGCCCCAGCTCCTTAAGTCAGTTACCTCGTTCTCCACCCCTTCCTGGGCTCCGTCTGCATGGCTGACAGAGCTTTCTCTGTGAGTCACAACAAAGAATGAAGGCACTTTTTCTTCCATGGTCTGGCTTCAAGAGTGGGCTGAGTGATTCACTGGTTCACCAAAAACTGGGGGCTTGGAGAAGGAGGGATGTTGCTTAAACTACCTAACTTTAGAATTGCCCCTCCAAATCAGAGAAGGGTCTCTCTTCCCAGAACCCCAGTAGTTCCTTGGCAAAAAGAGGGATTTAGAAAATATGATCTATGTAAGGTGTCTTCCGGTCCTGACTTTCACATGAGATCTGAACCCTCTTGGCAGAACCAGCGAACCTGTGTACTCATAAAAGGTACGGACAAGGTAACCTCCAAAAGCTAATGTGACTCTAAGTTTCTTCCTAATTATCAAGGAGCCACAGCAGGAAGCAAAGGACTTCAAAAAAGGAGGGAAGGGAAGGGAATGGAAGGGGAGGGGAGGAGAGGGAGGAAAGGGAATGGGAGGGGAGGGGAGAGGAGGGGAGAAATGGGAAGGAGAGGGGAGGAAAAGGGGGAAAGGAGGTGGGGAGAGGAGTGCGGAGGGAGGGGGTGGAGGAGGAGGGGAGGGGCAAAGGGGAGCAGGGAGAGATGAAAAGAATAGAAAAAAGAAGTAAAATGCTCTCAAAGAACAGTAACCCTGGTAAAGAATAGATCGATAAATTGACAACTGATAACTCTTCAAAAGATCACCAAACACCTGTTGCTCAAAGCTAAGTTTATGAGACCTACTATGGTAAGAGAGTACCCAGAACCTTAGTGTCTCAAGAGGAGGAAATCCATGGAAGATATTTACAGAGTTTGGGAGTCCTGACCCAAGTGGTTTAAGGTGGATTTTTTTTTAACGTTTTTCTGTTTGTTTGTTTGTTTGTTTTAGGTAAACTCCATACCCAGCATGGAGCCCAATGCAGGGCTCGAACTCACAACCCTGAGATCAAGAGTCACATGATCTTCCCACTGAGCCAGTCAGGTGCCCCCAAAGTGGATCTTACAAATGAGGGAGCACATTAGGGGTGGACAAAGTTTGTGACACTCTAGTTCAGAATTGGCAGGAGCAGGGAAGACGGGGCCTAAAAGCAAATCTCAAGAAGCAAACCATTGTTTGTTGAGATTATTTTTCCCCTGGGCAAGTAATCTACAGCCCTAATGGGAGAGTTGTTTGCCCAGATGAACAAACTGGTTTTTTTTTTCAAGGATTTTATTTATTTTTTTATTTGACAGGTAGACAGAGCCAGAGAGTACAAGCGGAGGGAATGGCAGAGAGGAGGGAGAAGCAGGCCCCCCGTTGTGCAGGGAACCCCGTGTGAGGCTCCATCCCAGGACCCTGGGATCATGACCTGAGCCGAAGGCAGATGCTTAACCATCTGAGCCGCCCAGGCACATCCCCCCCTTTTTTTTTTGCAAACTATTTGTTTAGATAAATTGGTTTGCAGGAATTTCATGGAACAAACAGTGAGCTTATTTCTTGGTTTATGGCCATATCTTCCTTGGCTGAATTTCCTGGACCAATTAGTTAGGTCATACTGCTGTCAGAAATCCCGGCTCTCCGTCCCGATAGTTAATCCACTGTAGATATAGATGATTTTCACTCTCAGGTTCAACTTATTATTTTAAAACACCACTATGGGACGCTATTCTCTTCCCCTGGAAACAGATCTTTGCCTCACTTTCTCCATCAATGACATGATGACAGGGCAACCACGCTGAATGTGTCTCCCACCCATCATGCCGAGGGAGCAGGGACAGTCAATAGGGAAATCATTTCAGCTGAAAAAGAGCCCGTTGCCAAGTGTACATAGTCCAACTGTGCCCTTGATGGTTAAAGAATAATCAGCATTCATCCGAAAGGATCCAGGTCATGCTGGGAACAGGACCGGGAACAGCAGCACATTACTATGGCATGACTGGGTAACTTGAGGAAATATTTTTTGTTCAGAAAGACCAGGTCTCCAGCCCCGCTCAGAGTTCACGGGCCCTGTATAAGTTTTAGCAAGCATCTTCCCCTCTGGGCCTCTTCCCAAAGATGTTGACCCCGACGTTCCCCAAAAGTCCTTTCAACTCTGGCTTTCTGGAACTCTGGGACTTGGCCCCGTTGATGTATTTCCACCCTTGATCAAAAAAAGATGCAAAGACAAGAAAGGACATCCATTTGGCTGCTGACGTAGCCTTTATGTAGTTTTCCCAGTCGGGATATTCCTCAAGAACATCTCGGCCGAGACCACGGACCTGCATTTCTCAGTACAGCCCTCAGCACAGAGCCACACGCAAGCAAGCACCCAGAACCTAGAGACGTTATCGTCTTTCCCATTTCCCACTAAGTAGAATGCAGAGCCCTTTGGTTCGCATTCTCTCTGCTTCCTGGAGGATCCTGCCCGCTGACACAACGGGCATAGGAACATGGATATTCCACTTCATGAAGAATTTGCTCGTCAGCAGACCTGAGGACAGAGAAAGGGACCACTCCCAGACCACAGACGGGTTTACCAGCACTTTGTGCTCACCTCCTAACCGGTACATTTGTTTGGCAGAACTTGTAAGTTTGAAATTTAGTCCAGGACTTGCTTTCATTGCAACATATCGCCGGTCGATCAGGCTGGCAAGAACGGAGTCAAACGGAACCTGCCACTCACAGCTGGAACCTTCTCGTATTAAAAAAAAACAACAACAGGGGCGCCTGGGTGGCTCAGTGGGTTAAAGCCTCTGCCTTCGGCTCAGGTCGTGATCCCAGAGTCCTGGGATCGAGCCCCGCCATCAGGCTCTCTGCTCGGCAGGGAGCCTGCTTCCTCCTCTCTCTCTCTGCCTGTCTCTCTGCCTACTTGTGATCTCTCTCTGTCAAATAAATAAAATCTTTAAAAAACAACAACAACAGCAACAACAACAATAAACTGCCATGAATAAGTCCTGGGGATCTAATGTACAGCATGGTGACTATAGTCAACAATACTGTATTTCATATTTGGAAGTTACTAAGGGGGGCACCTGGGCGGATCAGATGATTAAGCATCTGCCTTTGGCTCAGGTCATGATCCCAGGGTCCTGGGATCAAGCCCCGCGTGTGTCCAGCTCCCTGCTTGGCAGGATCCTGCTTCTCCCTCTCCCTCTGCCTTTCTCTCTCTCTAGTAAATAAATAAAAGATTAAAAATAAATAAAAATGAAAGTTGCTAAGTCAGTAGATCTTAAAAGTTCTCATCACGAGAAAAACAATTGCAGCTGGCTGTGCAGTGACTGTTAACCCAAGACTTAACTGTGGTGATCATTTCACCATAGAGACAAATATCAAATCATTATGTTGGACACGTGAAACTAATCAAGTGTAACCTGTCCATTATACCTCAATTTTTTTAATTTAATAAAAGTCAAAACAGTAAAAAAAAATTTTTCCTGTATTTTTTAATTTTTTTATTAGCATATAATGTATTATAAATTGGTTTGTTTCCTGGGGTCTAGCTAGATGCAGGCTTGGTGAGGGTGAAGTTGCTGCTCCCCGATGAGGTGGATAGGAGCCCCACTTGAGAGGCGTGGATGATCTGAGGGCAGATGAGCTAGAACTGGGGCCAGAGCCAAGGAAAAAACATTGCCCTTGAAGAATGCATCAGGACGTGAAGGCCTCTGTATGAACAAGTCACACCCAAATCTCAGCAGCTTAGATTAGACCTTTATTGGGGCACCTGGGTGGCTCAGTTGGTTAAGGCTCGACTCTTGCTTTCAGCTCAGGTCATGGTCTCAGGGTTGTGAGATCAAGTCTCTTGTCCTGCTCCACGCTCTGTGGGGTGTCTGCTTGATATTCTCTCTCCCTCTGCTCCTCCCCCTGCTCACGCACTCCTCCTTCTCTCCCGCAAATAAGTAAATAAAATATTAAAAAAAAAAAATAGAAGTTTATTTCTCAGTCCTGTTCATGTTCATCATGAGTCCATGAGGCGCCTGCTCCTTCTCACTCCAAGCCTCCTAAGGGAAGCTCCTCTGCCTTGCACTCGGCTGGTGTCGCAGCCGCGGAAAGCTGGGGGACTGCAGGGGGCTCCTAAGGCTTCCATGCTCAGAACGGGGCACAGATCACTTCCACTCCCGCTCCAAGCCAAACCCAGTCACATGGCCCGGTTCGGAGCTGTCAGTCTGCAGGATGAGGGTAAGGAGCTGCCGGGAGGGGCGCGGACTCCCACGCACTGTAGCAACAGGGACGGTGGAGGCCTGCGGAGGCCGAAGCGTGTTCACCGCAGAGATCCGCGTTGGGAAGTCAGCATTTGCCAGGAGGATGAGTCAGAGAGCTGTGCAGGTTGGGGTGCAGTGCGGAAGGCCAGGGGACAAAACTCTGTCATTTCTGTAGAGGTGACTCAGCAGGTGTCCCCCCAAGGAAAAAAGCCCTTCCTACCTACAGGAAATATGGTCCATCCAGCCCCTCATCTGCTGAGATTCTGCCAGATCTGAGTCTAGGGACCGAATTTCTTTTGCCCAAACAAGTCATTTGCCTAACAAGGCGCTTTGCTTTGTGTGGATTGCCCCTGGGATTGTGGAAGCCCCAGGGGCCAGGCTCCCCAAGGTATGAGCCAGAATCTTCCTTCCAGGGATAGGAAAAGCAGTCTGTCTATACCCCGTGCTCCCTGGACTTGGCCCTGGGGGACCCTATCCCTGGAGGCATTCGTCAGACATTGCTAAGAACGGGGAAGAATTGGAAATAATTGCTGTCAACCTAGGGGGCCCCTCAAGTAAAGGATGGCACGTACAGAGCATACCCAACAAAGAAGGTTTGGCGGGCAGATATGATGCCGTAGGCTATCACTTAGTGCTTGGTATGGGGAAACGCCCAGGGCATCTTCTTGGGGGAGGAAGTAAATGATGGAAGAGCTTGCGCAGTGCGGGTGTGTCCTGGACAGTCATAGTCACCAGGGCATTTAGAGGTTTCTAATAAGAATGTCCACCAATTCCCATTTTCTGTGGGTGGTGGGACCCCAGCTGACTTTTGTTTACAGATTTTACTGTCTTCTTAGTTCTTTTCTGTGTTGCTTAAATTGTTTACAACTAGCACGGATTTTTGCAAAGACAATAATGTTATTTTGTGAAGGGGGAAGAATTGTGGGTTGGTTTTTTGTTTGTTTTTGGCTTTTTGTTTTGTTTTGTTTTTTTGTGGTGGAACAATGTCAATACTGTTAAGCAAATAAAACAGTTATGATATAAGCCCACCATTATGTATCTATAGCAAATCCATACACACACA
>RCUC01119605.1:0-22028 GCA_003697995.1 Taxidea taxus jeffersonii | reverse complement strand
GGGGGGCACGGAGGTGCACACTGCGTCCATGCTGGCATTGCCCGGGATGGCCACCGAGCTACAGCTGGGGGAGGAGGAGGTTTGCTCAGGCGACAACAGAGGCCAGAAGGGCTCAGCGTGGCTGGGCTCGCTCACGGGAGACAGACCAGCAGGCAAGGAGTGCCAGCAGCCAGAATGCGGGAGAGAGTATTGGCGCCACCCCGCCCCCTCAGAACTGCCCATTTCTGTCCCCCGGCTGCAGCATGCCCCCCATCCGGTGCTGACTTCTAGGCCAAGGCTACTACACACCTGTGGGCTGAACTAGGACCCACCCACCAGCCCACTATACGTGGAGCCATCCTGGTTCCCCAGTGCTTCGACCCCAAGCATTGAACTGCGGGGGGGGGGGGCGTATTTCCGGTCCCAGGCCAGGGCTGCTCTCTGCGCTAGACCACACAGTCCCCCTGGAGCCACCCTCTCCGCTCCTGCAGAACCCGGCGACTCAGCCACTCACATCTGGTGAGGCCTGCAAGTGTCCGTGGATGACGTCGTGTTGGAGAACGTCCCGGGGGCACAGGGAGCACACACCACGTCTGACATGGCATCTCCTTCAGGGAAAGATCGGAACCCATCACCAACCCAGACTCTCAGCAGAACGGGTGGGCCTCGGCACAGGAGCCCTGGGAGAAGTCTGAGGGGCCTATGGACCTCGGTCTGCGCCTCTGCGCCTTGAAACACACATGTGAGCGTACACACACACAGCTGGGCAGTTTGTTCTTTAACCAATTCTAGTGATGTCCTGGTCTCCAGGATCACGTGGGTTCATCTTCTGGGGCATCGCCTGGTTTTCCAGGAACTTTGGGCTTAATCTGATCCCTCTCTGGACCTCCCAAGGCCGAGCACACAGTAGGTCCCTAATCCCGCGTGCTGGAGGAAAGAATGTGAGGGGGAGGGCAGGACAGCTGGCTGGGTAGCCAGCCCCTGGCCACTACTGCCCATGTTCCTGGTGGGGCTGTCAGGCTGACACCCACCCAGGAGAGGCCCCCAGGAGTCCCTGAGGACCTCTGGCCCTGCCCCCTTACCTGGTTTGGCCACGCCGAAGCCGGGGCGGCACCTGCGCAGGGGCGCACAGAGCCGGCACCCCTCCTGCCTCCGCAGTGTGCAGTACCAGCCCGGTCTGCAGGTGCAGATCCGGTTCTGCTCCTGAGTGCAGGCCTGGGTCTCCACTTGGTCTGCAAGAGCCAGAGGGCCACCCAGGGTCATCCCTGCCTCCACCGGCCCCGCCTGCCATGTGCCCACTCCGCCCACCCCCAAGCCGGGCCCTGGAGAGCTCTGCTCCCCCACAAGCTGGCGCAGTGCCCCGCCCTCCCACCACCCACAGCAGGGGCAGAAAGAACACCAGCTGCGCAGTCCTAAGGCCTGCGGTCTTGTTCCATCTCCATGATGGCACGAGCAAGCGCACCTGCTCTCTGAGGCATGGCTTCCTCAGCTCTAAAATGGGCACAGTTCTCCCCCTGCTGCCCTTGGCCTCTCTGCCCATGGGGCTGTTGGACAGGACTGGGTGAGACAGAGGGTGAAAATGCCATGGGGGGATGCCTGGATGCCTCAGACAGTTAAGCATCTGCCTATGGCTCAGATCATAATCCCAGGGTCCTAGGATCAAGCCTGGTATGGGCTTCCTGCTCAGCGGGGAGTCTGCTTCTCCCTCCCCCTCTGTCTCTCCCCACTGCATGCTCTCTCTCTCTCAAATAAATAAATTTTTAAAAGGAGAGGAGAAAGAAAATGCTATTGGTGAACAAGGAAGGGCTGTACCCTTACAACCTCATGCTCTGGGGCACAAAGACAGCTGGCCTGGGGGAAACCTAGCCAGCGTTCAGCCGGAGCGGCTGGGCTGCACAGTGGCCAGGGGAAAGCTCCACGGCTCAGCGCCCACTCACCAGAGCTGCAGCGGGAGCCACAGCTCAAGCACTCGGGAAGCCAGTTCCAGAGCTGGGTGTATGTTCTGCTCTCGCAGCGCACACACACGGTATCTGAGGTCTTGTTGCAGAACGATCGTGCATGGGAGCCTGAGGAAGCAAGGGCCAGAGGTCAGTGGCTCATCTGCCACTACCCGCTGCCCCGAGCCCCAGCATCCTGAAGCCTGGGTGGGAAGGCTCTTTGAAAGCTTTCCAGTCCTTCACCGACTCATCTCACATCTTGTGGGCCCCAGCTGTCCCTCCATGGCCAAAGCCCTGATGCTCCTAAAATGCCTTTTCCTCTGCTCTTTCCAGATGCCTGGGATTCCACCATTGGAACTGTCTATTGCTAGTCAATCACACTTTAGTGAGAACTGGTTTGCTAGATTCTTTCTTCTTTATCGTTGGCTCAAATTCTCCACCTGTGGGTGTGAACTACAATGACTGGTGGGAATGCAGTCCCTGGTTTCCCATCGACGATGAGGGTATGGGTCTCTTGCGGGCCTGGAGAGAAGGCAGCCAAGAGATGGGAGAACACCTAAACAAAGCTTTAAGGAGTTTCTCTCTTGAGCCTTCAGCACTATCCTGCCGTATTCACCGCTGTGCTAATCCAATAACTTCTTACCTTAACCCTGCCAGTTAACAGGAAGAGGAGTCACTTGTGAGATCTCTTAAATTGGCCATGGGCAATGACAGGTACATATACGCCTGCCCACACTTCAGGCTAATGGCTCAAGGGCCCTCCGATGGCTTCCTAGCTTCTAAATCTAAACTCTTACTATGGCCCCTGCTAACTTACTGTTTCTGGGCCACACACTGGCCTCACTGTTCCTCAAGTTCCCCAAATAGGCTCCCACCTTTGCACTTGCTGCTTCTCCAACCTGGCAGGCTGTTCCCTGTATATTCGTATGACCCACTCCCTCACCTCCTGCATGTCTCTGCCCAAGTGTTGGCTCTTCAGAAAGGCCCTCCCTGACCACCCTGTACCAAAAGGCATGTGCTACTCCATCTGTCTCCGTTGGCTTTACCTGCCCTGTTTTTTTTCACAGCATTCACTCTTAGATAGGACCACACATCTATTTCCTCTGTTGGCTTCTCTGCCTGTGCCTCTATTTAGATGCAAAATCCATGAGCGCGAGGATATTGTCTGCTCTGCTCTCTGCTGGACCCCCAACACTTAGAACAGTGCCTGGCACTTAGACGGTGCTTCATAAATGGTACAGGAATGCGGCTATCAGTGAAGGAGTAGACAGATGACACCAGCAGTTAAGCTACTCAGCTCTCCCAGCTGGGCTCAGGCTTCAGGCCCACCATCTATGAAATGGGTAAGCATGCACTGATTCAGTGAGATATGTACTGAGCACCCACTATGTGCCAGGCACTGGGGATTCTGTGGAGAACAAGCCCACGGCCCCTGTCCCAGGGGAGGACTACGGTGGAGGTGACAAAAGAGGAACCAAGCCACGACTGCTGGCTGAAGAGTTGTTGCTATGGGGGATGCCCGGGGCCGGTGGGAGCTTAAAGGAGGGGCCAGATAAGAACAGGCAGTGTGGGCAGGCTTCCCGGAGGAAGGTACATCTAAGCTGAGGTCTACAGGAAAAGCAGGAGTTCACCTGGGGAATGGAGCTGGGAATTAGGCCAGGAAGAAGGAACAGAATGTGCCAGGGCCCTGAAGCAAGAGGCAGCAAGGGACCAACTCATGGAAATAGAAGGAATTCAGCTCAAATGGACAGCTAGGACCCTATCCTGCTCCCTGCAAGGCACCAGTCCCCATGGCCCCAGGTGTCCAGGAGTCAGGGCCCCAGGCTGCCCTCACCCGGCGGACAAGTGCTGCAGCACATCTGGGCCCTCTTGTCGAAGTACTCTCTGTGCCGGCAGGTGCTTCCAGGCTCCGGAGCATATGGGAGCAACACCACCTGGAGGGGGGAGGGAAGGACAGCCATCAGCACAGCCACTCCTGGATCCTATCACCCCTAACACCACAGGATGGGGGTCCTGTAGATGAATGCTGGTTGATGACAACAATGATGACAGTGACCATGCCTTGAGCACTTACGGGAGCTCCGGGTGCTGACCCAAGGGCTCCAGGTGCTCTAGGCAGTGGATGCCATCGCACGCCCCTCAGGTCCCCTAAGCAGGAGGGGGCCCAGCCCCTAGCTGCCCATGCTGCCCGTGAAGGGCCCCAGCCTCCCTGAGGGACCGACACTGTGTACAGTTCACGCCCCAGAGACACCCCCCCACCCCGGGGGTCAGGCTGCAGAGACATGGCCTTGGCCTCCCCCTGTCCCCTCCACACACTGCTTGGGAGTCATGCCTGCCAGAGCCTGTGCCGGGCCCTGCATGGAGGACGAGCAGGCTGGCGGGGACTGCCACACCCACCCTGGCCACCCATGGCTTGGGGCCAACAGCTGGAAGTCTTGGGGCACGCAGAGATGATCCCCGGGGCAGGGGACCCCTGTGACACAGCGATCTGTGGCTCTTCCTGCCCGCACGCCTTGGCCCAAACTGCCTCCTCCGCCCGGAACAGCTTTACATTTCCTCAGGCAAAATTCCGTGTATCTCTTCTGCTGGCAGCCCCCCCTTGAAGGCTTCCTAGCCCACACCCCACCCTGAATCATCACTCAGACCCAGAATCCCGGCCTCCTGCTCCAGGGCTCGTCACCCGGGGCTGTGCCCCCACTAGCTGGGTGTCCTCTGAGCCTGTGGGTTGGGCGTAGCTTGGTTACTACCCCGGAGCCTGGCACGGGTGTTCAAGGCTCACTACCCTAAGTGGTGGGCTTCATTGCAAGGTCATTCTGCAAGGGGTCCAATCCAGCCCCAGGCCACACTGGCCTGGCCCTGCAGCCCACCCTCCATCCTGGAGCCAGGGCCAAACCCCCTCCAGTGAGGCTGGGAAAGACACAGGTGGCTTGCAAGGGAAATGAGAACCATTCTGCACAACACAGAGCCTAAAAATGTAACCTCCATTCCCATCGAGACTACAAGCTTGCACGCCTGTGGCTGCGTGTGCGCGGGTGCGCCACACACACACACACACACACACACACACACACACACACACACACACAATCCCAGTCCTTCTTCCTTCCCCATTTGGTCCTGGAGCCGGCTGGACAAAAGGGGAAGGAAGCAGGGTCCCTTATCAGGGCTCCTCACGGTTGGGGGTGAGGCTCACTGTCAGGGTCTGAAACACCTGGGGGGCCTGGGCCAACGATGTTCCTAATGACCCGCACCCCAGCAGATGGGGCAGAAGCTCAGGGAGTGGGCCCAGAAGCTGTTCCACTATAGAAAGAAAGGAAGAAAGGGCCTCCACCCCCAAGTGATTCTGATGCCTCACTGCTGAACATACCCGACTCCCTGGCACCCAGGGATGGAGCGAGATGATCTGGGGGGAGGGGTGCACAGACAGGAGACCCAGAGACCAAAGGCCAGGGGAAGTCCCTGAGCCAGAGAAATCATACCTTCTGCAGCCCCCTTTCTACACATCATTCAACCACATACCAACCGTGGCGGAGGGCCTGGCTGTCCCCCACGGCCTCCCATTCGGGCCTTCCCTGCAGGCTGCGGCTATGCGGCTTCCCAAAGGGAAGGGGCCGTGTCTCTCCCTCCAGCTGAGCAGAGGCAGCTGCCTGTCCCCAGAGAGCAGGGAGGGCTGTACCTCCTTCTCTTGCAGCCCCCTTGCAGGCCACAGGGTGGCCGGCCCCGGCCTCAGGAACCCAACCCAGCACGACGTGGGCTTCATCGCCACCGAGACCCTGGGCAGTAACTAGGGAAGCCCCTCACTCGAGTGGGGCCGAGAAGCACCCGGCCAGTGCAGCTCCATCGGGCAGAGAGAAACCCTCACCCTCAGAGCAGCTCCTGGGGGCGGGGGAGGATTTCCTGTCAGGGTCCAAAAGACCTGATGGGAAAGGGCCCTGCCCTGGCCAAGTCCGTGTTTTCTCTCCACCCACTGGCCAAGGGTTCCTGGACAAAGGCAGGCAGCAGGACCCCCACGGCCCCCCCCCACAGCCCCCCCACAGCCCCAGGCCACTGCCCAGAGGTCTCCCCTCCAGGGCCTTTTCCAGTCAGAATCTTGTTATGAACGCCCTTCCCTATACTTCCTCCTGCTGCTCTGTGTGATCCCAGAGCCGGGGGCTGGCAGCAGGCAGGGGAGGTCAGCCCTCCCTTGAGCAATCTCCAGGCTTGTTTATCCTCTTGGACAGGAGGAAAAAAACCACCAGCCACAGCCTTGTCATGGCTCAACAATGAGGAACAGAAAGCCCCTCTGCAGAGTGGGACAAAAGGTCACTCACTCCCTGTACTGTGGAGCTCCCCAGAGCAGAGGCCCCACTGGCCCGCAGTCCCAGGAGCTGGCCTCAGGCCACCTCAGGAGCCACATGGGCCAGGGGTCTCCGGATGTCCCCAGAAAGGGGCAAACGAGCTCTGGGGAACGCAGGGCTATGGAAGCTTCTAGATCCTTTGGCTGCTGTTGGGTAGGCTCAGACCCACATATCACCCACCCATAGGGGAGCTGACATTTTAAAATGAGGAAATAAGTTGGATAGTACTTAATTTACTCAGCAGTTTAGCAAACCCAATCTTCCAAAATGCAAGGTCCCCAGGTGAAAATCTGAAAATCACTGGTGACTCTTAACCACTCCTTTAACGGGGGGCAGGGGGGCGGCAATCCGTGACCCCGTGTGAGGATGGGGGGCTGGAGAGAAGATGTATGGATGGGTGGATGGGAAAATGGACGGATGGGATTGTAAATAAGGGGCAGAGAGGAAACTAGATGAAAAGAAGGAGGTAGGGAGGTAGGGGAGGGAGGAGAGGGGTGGGGAGGGAGGGAAGGAGGGAGAGGGAAGGGAGGGTGGGAGGGGAGGGAGTCAAGGGAGAAGAGGGAGGGAGGGGTAGGGGAGGGAGGACCTATCTAAGACACAGTGTATGAGGCACCCCTGATTGTATGGAATAGAGACCAAGAGGAGCAAACTACCTCCCTGGTCTCCCTGAAGTTCTAGGCCATTCCCAGGCCTAGCTGGTGGCAGGGTGATGGAGGGCCATGTGCAAGGAGGCCATCAGGGCCCCCCTCGCCCACCCTCACATCAGGGTTGCAGCTCCCTTTCCTCTGCTCAACATGGGCGGCTAACATGCACCTGCCATCTCCCAGGACCAACTGTGCGAGGCGCCAGATCCATGGCCCCACGGGGTCTCCCCTCGACACTCCCAGCCGCCCACAGGGGAAGTGCCTAGAGAGGAGGTGACAAGAGGTGAAGCACAAGAGCGCCACTCCTCGCCCCTCTTTTCCTGCCTCCCTTCCTGTGGGGGGTCCCCAGAACATGGGGCCCAAGCTTCCCCTCCCCCTTGACACAGACCCGGGACCCTGGGTACCCCCAAAGCTCAGCACCCCCTCCCACCACGTGGCCTCCGTCACTCCCCCAGATCCTCAGCTCTGGCCTTCGGTGGAGGCAGGAAAACAACAGGATCTTCGTCAAGCACCTACTGTGCACGGGGCACCTACTCCCTACCTCCGCCCCCAAAATGCCGGTGGGCGTGCTCCCATCTCACAGTGGAGTGCGATCAAGTCATTTGTCTGAGGTCATCCAAGAAGGGTGGGGTGGACCTGGAGTGTGACTCTTGTCCTGGCCCCACTGGAGAAATCCTCGTCCCCTCCTCAGGACAACTGAAGGCGCCAGCTCCTCGTCCCCGGGTCACTGCAGCGCCCTTGGCCCCCATTCATCTGTCTCCGTGCCATGCGGGGACCAGGGCCCCAGCTCACAGGGGTGCATAGTTTGTGTCTGTTACTCGGGCTCTCTTTCCTACACACCCCAGTGCGGGGGACCCCTCTCACCTCAGGCCACCATCCTCTGACCTCAGCTCTGACCTGGTTTCCAAGGGGACCTGCCCCAGGAACCTCAGAACAGGCCGGTCCTCTGCAGCAGGCGGGGGCAGTGGCCACCTGACACCTGGCTCCTCCCAGACCTGCCTGTGTCACGGGGCTCCCAAGAGGATCTGTCCTTACGCTCAGCTTTGCCAAGCACGGGAAGGATGCATGGGAGCCCAGGAAAAGGAGGTTGGGGCCCAGAAGTGGGGGCAGGAAGGAAGTGTAGCCACTGGGGGCCCACAGGGGCCTCAGACACCACAGTGACCTCCCACTGAATGGTGGAGAAAGTCAGGGACAAAAGTGGAAACGTTCATTCATTCAACAGACGTAGGAAACATTTGCTGTTCCAAGAGCTGGGCATTACCGCAATGACCCTATCCCAGTCCCAGCCCCGCCTGGGCCAGAAGGCCTCGGGAGGACGGGTGTGGTGTGTCGCAGGCCCCGCCAGGAGGAGGCCAGGCAGCTAGCCAGGGTGCGGGCACAGGACACAGACACAGGGTGGGGGGCAGCGCCTCCTCCCAAGCTCTCTCCAAGCCAAGCATTGTGCAGAGCTGGTTGCACGCCCCGCCGCCTCTCTCCGCCCCGTCCCAGCTCTGTGAGGTCAGTGCCGTTTGTACTCTGAAGTCACAGATGGAAACTCTGCCTCAGACGGTCTCCTGTCTCCAGCCCTGTTTCCTCCCTGGCATCAAGCTGGTGTCTTCATCTCCTCCCCCTGCTCCCAGGGAAACCGGACTCCAACGCCCCTAGGTCCTCCCTGTCCTACTCAGGCACCCCGCCTTCGGAGGGCAGTAACTGGCTTCTCTGTGCCTCGGTTTCCTGGTCTGGAAAATGGCGCTGTGGGCCTCCTCGGCGATCTAAGCCTTTTCCAGCTCTGGCTTCTTTTTTTTTTTTTTTAATTTATTTGACAGAGACAGAGATCACAAGCAGGCAGAGAGGCAGGCAGAGAGAGAGGGGGAAGCAGGCTCCCCGCTGAGCAGAGAGCCCAATGTGGGGCTCGATCCCAAGACCCTGGGATCATGACCTGAGTGAAGGCAGAGGTTTAACCCGCTGAGCCACCCAGGCGCCCCCAGCTCTGGCTTCTTAATGACGGGTGTCAGAAAGCTCAGGCCCCTCAGCAAACCTCAGAGGGCTGGGCGGGTGAGTGGGTGGCCCGCCCACATGCGACGCGGAAAGACTGAATGCCCCGATGAGCCGGCGGGGGGGGGGGGGGGGGGCCAGGCTGAAAGCGGGTGCCGGGAGGGGCTGGCAGGCCCCCACCTCCACCCCTCACTCCTTCCCCCAGGGTGAGGGCAGCCTGTGCAGGGGGCCTCGGGGAGGAGAGGAACATGAGACACAGAACCTGGCATCACGGGAGGAGAGCTCGAGCGCCTGGGTGCACGTGCTGGTCCTGGGTGACTTGCGGGTGTCACTTACCCCCTCTGAGCCTCACCACTGTCACCTGTGAAATGGTGACACACGGCCTTGCCCTGCCTCCTCCTGGGTCTGTTGTAGGAACAAAGGCAGGGGGTCTGAACACGGGTCCATCACCTGCTCCCCAGCTCCCAGGGGAACCCCCTGGAGCTCTCAGGGTCTGCAAAGGCTGTGAGCTGTAGACTTCTGTCCGACGGAATATTAGAACCGGCTCCTGCTTGCCTTCAGCTGAACATGGACGAGGTGAGGACAAGGCGGGCAGCAAGTTGCCTGGGGCCCGTGAGAAGCTAGATGGCTCATGTGGGCCTTGTGAAGGACGGCGTTCCCTCCCACCTTGAGGTCAAGTGTGGGGAGACCGACCTGTGACCACGGGAGTTGCAGGGCCGCCCAGGGGCTAACCCCAGGCCTACTCCTCGAGGAGCTGAAGTCAGGAGACCGAGGCATGACAGTGGGGTGGAGGCCTCATTGGGGGGGGCGGGGGGGCAGACCACGGGCCAGAGGCAAGCTTCCTGGGGTAGTTGCCTCAGGTAGTCTCAAAGGGGCTTCACTTCAGGGAAACACCTGCAGGGGTGATGGACCCCAAGATGAAGAGCCTGAGTGAGCGGCCAAAACCCAGGGACACAGTGTCCAGGACAAGGGACAGTAATATGGCGGTAGGTTCCCGAAAGCCAGTGAGCCTCGGAGGCCTGCTGGGGGCAAAGCTATAGCCAGGCGAGAGTCAACCTGAGGAGTCAGAAGTTCCTTTTCCTGCCTGTGTCCCCCTCCCCTCCTGACCTCCTCCCTCCCCACTCACTCCCTCCTGGAGGAGCCGGGAGGAGTTCAAGGTGGACACTGCACCGGTGTCATGGGCCAGGCGGCCTCGCAAGCCTGACTCTGGAGTCTGAGTCAGCGCTCTCCCGGGGAATTGGGCAACCCTGCCCCAGATGACTTCCTGTCTTTCCCGCTCCTGGAGCACAGCCCTGGCCCTGTTTGTGCCCCAAGGTGGCGGCCCTCCGTCCCTTCTCCTATTTATAAATAGACAGTGAGAGAGAGGAAGGCAAAGCAGGGCAGGCCTGGGGAAGGAGAAGCGGCTGCCTCCAGGCAGGGTCTTCCCAGAGCACTCTGCACGGAGCCTTCTGCTCTTCCTGCCACCGTGAGCACAACATCTTTGGGGTCTTTGAGGCTTTTGGATTTTCTGGAGACCCTCCCCCCACCAGGTTAGATGCCTGTATCGTTGGGAAGGGGTCACAGTGCTGGCCTCCTCCGGGAGCACCCCTGTGTGCGGAGAGAGGGCCAGAAGGGGAGAAGATGGGCAGGGGACCCAGGGAGAGGCTTCAGGCTGTGGGGAGTGGCACACGCCTCTCACACCTTCCCTTTGCACAGAGCCGGAAAGACAGGGAGACCGTGCAGATCCAGGAGAGACGCCTACTGTCTACACACAGCACTGCGCTCTGCACGCAATCTCTCCTTTATTCCTGCACCAACCAGTGCAAGGAGGTCACTATTACCCCCATTTTAGGGATGAAGCCATAGAGGCCCCTGGAGATTCCATACTAGGTCCAAATATAGACCAGCATGTGGCAGACAGAAGCTCATCACAGCCACCTCTGCTTCCCCATGGCCTTGGACAGTTTTATACCCTGTGGCCTTGTCTCACTCCTCCATCTTGTAGAAGGGGGGCCCCCGAAAGGGACGGTGACCCCTCTGAGAACACTCAGCGAGCAAGGAGGGAGGACACAGTGACTCTCCCAGAAGGGTCTCTGGAGTCCCAGGTGCAGAGGCCGCAGCAGCGCGGAGGGACCCCTCCACAGGTGGAAACCATTTTCAAGCAATAGAGAAACCCCATCATTTGCATGGCAGCCCCCTGGGGCCCTGTGATACTGTGGGAGGTGGTGGGCGGCAGAGCCGTCCGCGGCTCCATTGTGGGGGGGTTTGCGGGAGACCCGGGGACTGCGGGGGGCAATGGGGAGGGACAGCCACACGAGGCCAAGCCAAGCCCGCAGCATTGCTGGGGCAGCAGAGGCTCGTCTGCCATCATGGAGAGAGGGACCACATCACAGGCGGCGGCCCGGGGTGACACTTCCCACTCTATGTCTCCTGCCTGTGATGTCGCTTCCGAAGTGAGCCCGGGGCAGACAGGAAGCCTGAGCTGGTATCCGGCTAGGGGACCAGGCTTTGTGCGGAGCACCAGGGCTCGAATCTAGCAGGGTGTGGTCCCCACCCACCCCCCAGCGCCCAGCAGCAGAGGATGCCCCTTCCCATCCCCGAAGCCCCACACACACCACGGCGTGGCCCCCTCCATGCACCTGGCTCCTGCCTCCCCTGCCAGCTATAGCTCCCTCCCTCTGGGTCCCCAGGCCTGTCAGATGGACTCCATGCCACCTTCCTCTAGCCAAGCCCATCAGCTCCACTGCCCTCAGGCCCAAGCTCGATGTCCCCAGCTTGGGGCCTGGGCATCCCCACCATGGCCTTCCAGACAGGGTGGCATGTGGCTCTTTCCTGCTCATCCCATGCCTTCATATCCGGACCCTCCCACCCACTCCCCCACACCCCCAGCTAACTCCCCACTTCTTTCAAGAGTCCTCTCCAGGGGTGCCTGGGTGGCTCAGTGGGTTGGGCCTCTGCCTTCAGCTCAGGTCATGATCTCATGATCTCAGGGTCCTGGGATCGAGCCCCGCTTTGGGCTCTCTGCTCAGCGGGGAGCCTGCTTCCCCTTCTCTCTCTGCCTGCCTCTCTGCCTACTTCTTGTGATCTCTCTCTCTCTCTGTCAAATAAATAAAATAAAATCTTAAAAAAAAAAAAAAAGAGTCCTCTCCACTCTCACCTGAGGGAAACCTTCCCCAAATGCCCAGATGGAGCTGAAGGTCCCTCCTGAAGGCCCCAGGCACAACCTGGGAGGATCTCTATAGTGCCCGTCTAGACCATTGTTCGGTTCATTGTCCATTCTGCAGTGTCTCCCCCTCAAAGACAGGCTCCAAGCCGCTCTCTACACACAGTAGTAGGAGCTGCAAGCTAGATACCTGGGTTTTAGCCCCAGCCCTGCCATTCTGCAGCCTCGGTTCTGTCGTCTGTAAAATGGAGACAAACACAGTCCCCCCCACATAGGGCCATTATGATTCAATGGCAGTAAGAGCCAAGTGTTACTTGCTGGGTTTTTATTACTCATTGCTCCAGGCCCAGGGCATAGGACACAGCAGGTGCCTAATAGATGCTGAACTGTTTAGCAGAAGCAAAAGTCTTCATTTCCAGTTAGTTGAAATGAGTTAGAGCCAGCATGAGAACGGGGCAGGAAATGGCTCAGAGAGAGAGAGAGGGAGAAGCGTGTCCCTGGTTGGGGGAGACCAACTGGCAGCTTTCAGATAAGGTCCCTCAGAGCCACGGTAACCACCACTACATCCGGGTGGTGGTTTCCTCTGGAGCCCGACCACCTGGGGTGGAATCTTGGCTCTGCCTCCAGTGAGCTGGGAGCTTGAGCACAGGGCTGAACCTCTGTGCCTCAGCTGCCTCTCCTATAAAATGGGGGTAGTGATGGTCTCCCTCCCCAGGGGGCTGTGAGGACTGAGAGCTCAGAGCAGGCAGGAGACCCTTGCCTGGCCCCGTGAAGCACGCCCCCCACCCCCGGATGTCAGCCCCAGCCCTTGGTTCATTGCACTCTCCCAGCCCCAGTGGGAAGCGGCAGAGACTCTTTTATCCCCACCTTACCAAGGAGGAAAAGTGAAGTTCAGAGAGGAGCTCAGGGTCCCTGGGGACCCTGGCACCCAAGCGAGGACCTCCCCCCTGGCCAGCTGGGGGCACATCACATCTCACACCATACCTGGGATGAGTGGGCCAGCCTGCCCAGTCTCACAGCACCCCAGCAGGAGCCCAGGGGACCGAGGCCAGGTCACCCTGTGGCTCCCAGTGACAGCTCCAGGAATGCATGAGGCTGACCATGACCAGAATCGCTGGGCTCAGGCTGGGGCAGGGCTGAAGGCAGGTGTGCCTTGTGTTTCAGGATGGGATGGAGAGAGAAAACTTCTCTTCCTCCTGAGTATCTCTGTCCCAGACTAGGTCTTGGGTCTAGTCCAAAGGCTCCTTTTCCTACCTGAAGCCTTCGATCCTTGCTTCGTGTTCTGGTGCGACTCTGGCTTCAACTATTACACAGTCTCCACCTCACCTAGCCTGCCCACCAAGGCCAGAGTGATCTTCCTACTACACTCTCTGCTCTAGTCACTCCCTTTCTCTAGAACTATCAGTAGCTCCCCATTGCCTCAACCCCTGATAGGAGGTGAGGATGGTGCCAGAATAGGAACTCTGGAGTGAAGCTGCCTGGCTTTGAATTCAGACTTCCCCCTCATTAGCCAGCAGCATGAGAGTTTTTTTGTTTGAGAAATGAGGTTAATAAACATCAATCTTTTCAGACAGGACACACTTCGGGGGGCTCCTGTGAGGGGTGAGTGAAATAACACAAGTAAAGTGCAGGGCGCCTGGGTGCCTCAGTCGGTGAAGCGTCTGCCTTCAGCTCAGGTCATGATCTCAAGGTCTTTGGATCGAGCCCCACATCGGGCTCCCCAAGCAGGGAGCCCGCTTTTCCCTCTGCTTGCCGTTCCCCCTGCCTCATGTTCTTTCAAATAAACAAATGAAAAATAAATAATAAAATAAAAAATAAAAGAGACGTGTAAGGTGTTTAGTAAACAGTCCCTAAATCACAGGTGTTCCCCCTTTCTAATGTAATCTTTACATTTTTTACTACTCGGATTAACGGGCCCCGAACAGCTGACAGCCTCGTGGGCCACCTCTTCTCCTCAGGAGGATTTAGCTCCCGCAGGACTAGTCCAGCTACTGTCCCCTCCACACCTTCCTCCACACCATCCCCCCTCCGGTGCCCACTCGTCCCCATCCTGCCCACCCTCGGGGCTCAGCTTTTAGAGGCATCCCTGTGGGGTCACCGCAGAAGGAGGACCTGGAAGAGGACAGGCAGAGCCAGGAAGAGAGTGAAGCCATCGGGGGGGGGGGGGGGGGGGGGGGGGGGGGGGAGGGGGGGGGGGGTGCTATGAGGGGGGGGGGGGGGGTCCAAATCGGACCGCTGGGAACGCAGGACAGGAAGGGGCAGGAGGAGCAGCAGCAGGCAAGAAGCTCGCCAGGAATAAGCCCAAGCCGGAGTCTCTGAGTGGCAGACAGAAGCCCCAGGGCCATGGGTCAGCAGGAAGAAGGACAGACAGGGGCCCAGGATGTGGGGTGGGGGGAAGAAAGGGGCAGATCCTGTGAACTAAGGTGAAGTGCTGGGAGCCCCTCCCAGGAGAGTCACTGTCAAGTCCAGACCGAGGCCTTCTGAGTGGGGGCCACATGGAGGCCAGAGCTGCACTCCACCCCCACCCCTGCACCACCTCCCCCCCGCCTAACACTCGGGGCCAAAGGACACAAAGGCAGGGGTGGGCGAGGTCCTTGCTGTTCTCAGTTCCCAGCCAGGGCAACTGAGGCTCCGTGAGGAGAAGGAACCGGGCCAAGCCTTCCAGAGCGGGAGGCCGAGGCAGGACCTGACCAGCTCCCAGCCTCACGCTCCAGCCCCTCTGCAGCCTCTGGCTTCTCTCCTGATGGGCGTTCGACAGGGCCTCCCATGGCCACCCCAGAAGATGCCGCACACAGCCCGCCTGTCCCCAAATCCCTCCCCACTCCGCCCCCCACCCCCTGCCAGGCCCACTCAATTCCCTAGGTCCGTGGCCACGGCCGCCATACCCACTCAAGGCCAAGCTCAGAGGGAAACAGAGGGTGGGCCACCGCGTGGACAGCAAAGGAAAACAAACAAAAGCCCCTGGGGATTTCTACGCCTTCTCTGGCCCCTTGAGGACCCAGCGCTCCAGAGACAGACGCAGCCTGTGCCCCCTGAAGCCAGTCCACACTCCACACTGTCCATCTCGCCCACGCGTGCCCACCCAGCATCTGTGCTACCAAAGCGGGGAGGGCGGTGGCCCCCCGGGGCCTGGGAGGTGAGTCCTGCAGGCTCCCTCCGAGCCCACGTGCCTCACTTGGTGTGAAAGAGCGGGCCGACGGGCCCTCCTGTTCTAGAAAGCCAACCAGCGGTCTAGTGATCATAAACCTGCCCAGGTGACACCAGAGACGTGGCCCTCCCCCTCTGCAAAGACACGCGGAGGCCCAGAGGGGCAGGACGGTGTCACGCAGGGCGAAGGCGAGACCACAGCGGCAGCCTGGGGCCTCCTGGGCAGCTGCCCCCCTACCCCGCTCCCCCAGCACGGCTCACATTTGGGGCAGAAGGAAATCTGCTCTTCCGAACCCCGGTCGGTAAACAGACACTTCCTCCGACTGGCTGCGCAACCCGAGAGCCCCAAACCACAGTGACGTCACTGCCCCCACCCCGTGACCTCACAACACGCCACGGTGGAAAATGACCGTGGGCCCCACAGGGTTGGGGTTCAGCGTCCTAGCCCCACAGTCGACAGCCCAGCAGAGGGGGACAAGTGCCCACAGCCCTGGGCTGTGAAGGGGGCCGGCAGGACTCAGAAGCAGCGGGGAGGGCCTATGCCCACGTCAGGTGACAAAGGGGTTCTTTGAGGAAACCGCCCTCCCCACCCAGGCTTCCTTGAACCTGTGGGTTCGCAGACAGCAGGCGCTGCAGTGGATGCCCACAGCACTGCCTCACCCACCGTCTGGGGCCCCAACAGAGCTGGCTGCTGAACTTTACCAAGGGGCAGGGAGGCAGGAAACCCACGAATCCTGTCCTGCCTGAGGGTTCTGCGTCTTGTCTTGGCACCAAGCTGACGGGCAGCCAGGAATTCTTGACGCCCGCGGTGCCTGAGCTGAGGAAAGCATTCCAGGCACAGCAAGCAGGATGGAGGTCAGCAGGAAGACGGTCTGGGAAGCCAAGATATGAACAGTGGGGAGTGCTGGGCTCTCCTTCCTGGGAAAACTTCTGGAACCCCTCACCCCTCGGTCTGTGGCCTTTGGCAACCCTGCGCAAAGCTGGCGCTCCCCTGGCATCCCAAAGAGAGTGTTGGGATCAGCGGTGCAAGGTTTGATGGATGGGGGTGCTGAGCCCCAGAGAACCTAAGTAACCCGAGCGAGGTCACAGAGCAAGCTGGGGACTCTGCTCTCCGGACACCCAGGCCAGTGTTCCTTCCTCAGGGCCTTGCTGTCTCCGCAGTCCCTTGGAGGCTGGAGAACGGACAGTATGGACTCGGGGGATCATCCCTTCTCGATCACAGAGGTTAGAAATGGAAGAGATCTTAGAGATAGCCTGAAAGGCCCATCTTGCAGGCAGAAAAGCTGAGGTCTGGACAACCCCTTCACAGCCAGACCATTACACACCTCTGTACTGCTCCAAATGTGTCCCCAGCTCACCGTCAAGAGACACAGAGCACCTGTAACTCATGGACGAGTAAGGGTGTGATTCCCTGACTCCCCCAGCCATGGCCACATGCTACGGTCAGGGCTAGGCAGCTGG
Source organism: Taxidea taxus jeffersonii (assembly GCA_003697995.1). Classification (NCBI taxonomy): domain Eukaryota; kingdom Metazoa; phylum Chordata; class Mammalia; order Carnivora; family Mustelidae; genus Taxidea; species Taxidea taxus. The sequence continues at coordinate 5,407 of RCUC01119605.1, read as the reverse complement.
ACAAGTGCTGTGAGAGGCCCAGCAAGGAGCACTGGGGTAGGAACGACAGCCAGGAAAAGGCAGGCCAACTGAGAGCTGCGCTCAGGGATGCTGGGCAGAAGCTCTGGGCAGCCGGAGGTTTACCACCCAGACCCTGGGGCCCCATGGTTCAGACACTCCATGGTGGTCCCTGCTGCAGCCGGAGCACCGCCCAGACTCAGGTCAGACGCTCAGTTAGCCACTCGGGAGCCCTGTGGCCAGTGGATCACTTCCAGCCCTGATCGCCAGCCTTGGAGGTGGGGGTTGTTCCCCAATTTACAGAGGAAAACACAGAGACTCCCAGAGACAGAATGACACGGCCTGTAAACAGCAGAGTAAGGATCTGAGCTGAGGTCTGCCTGGTTCTGAGGCCTGGGCCCTTCCCCTAGGTCATCAATACTGCTTCCCCCTGGGCCGTCAGAGCATCCGGAACTGGGAGAGGCAAAATCTCTACTCTGTTCCCGTTCCCCTGGTGGCACCCCTCTCTCCTCCCTAACCCCCAGCTTCCCTCCCTGCCTGCTTCTGGGCAGGTCACATGCCTACAAGGGCCCTGAGTCATTGTCCCGTCACGGGCTCGGGTGGGGAAGTATGGGACTGAAGGGAGCACTTTAGGGAGAGCACCCCTAGGCTCAGAAGACCTGAGTGCAACATGAAGAGGAGCCCAGAGAAACATCCCAGCCAGAGGGTGACACGCTGGACCCAGCCCTGCCACCCCTGGCTTTTCACTCTTCTGTCTTATTCATAAAACAGGGCCATAATAAAGGTCAAAGAAATGTTGTTGCTCATTTATTCAATATTTTTTAGCACCTACTACATGCCAGGCCCTGTTCTAAGCCAGGGCAATATCTTCCCCAAGGGCCATTTAGCGATAACCTGGTGACATTTTTAATTGTCACACAATGGAAGGGGAGTTACTACGAGCATCGAGGGGGTACAGGCCAGGGATGCTGCTTAACACCCTATAAGACACAGGACGGCCCCACGACAACTACATGGCCCAATGTCAGGAGCACTAGAAACCCTGTTCTAGGCCTCGAGTCTCCAGCGGCGAGCAGGTGCCTGCCCTTAACAAGCTCACCTTCCAGGAGGAAGGTGCAAGGAAGGGGAAAGAAACAGAACAGGTGATGGGTGTTACATGAGGAAACAAAGCAGGGGGGCGCCTGGGTGGCTCAGTCGGTTAAAGCCTTTGCCTTCGGCTCAGGTCATGATCCCAGGGCCCTGGGATCAAGCCCCGCATCAGGCTCTCTGCTCAGCGGAGAGCCTGCTTCCTCCTCTCTCTCTGCCTACTTGTGATCTCTGTCTGTCAGATAAATAAATAAATAAAATCTTAAAAAAAAAAAGAAAGAAAACAAAGCAGCTCAGGCAAGGGAGAGCTTTTTTTAGGCAGGATGGCCAGAGAAGGGCTGAGAAGAATTCATTTGAGCAGAAAGAAGTAGAGTGAATGAGACTAGGGATCTCAAAAGGAGGAACTTCCAGGATGAAGGGCAAGGCAAGTGCAAAGGCCCTGTGGTAGTTGTTGGTGTGGGGCATGCTCAAGGACCAGAGAAGCAGCCAGCGTGGCGTAAAACCGAGAACTGGCGTTCAGTATAACACACACACACACACACACGTACCATGGTTGGCATCAAAATTCCCCACCCAACACACAGCCTTCCTGGCTATTCCTCCAGGAAGCACTAGATGGTCAGGACCATAAAATATCTCCCAGCCCTGGGGAGGAATGGCACTCCAGGAGCCCCTGGCTCAGGCTCCAGGATGGCAGTGAGGGTCACCACCTGACACAGAATGCCAGGCAGGTTCTCAGCCATCCATGCTGCAATGTCTTTCATACTCACCGGCTCTGTGAGGAGAACAAGGCGGGAAATACTCTCCATGCCCACACACAGGAAAACGGAGGCTCCCCAACTTGGCCCAGGTTACGAGGTCACGAGGGCAGAGCCCAGATCTGTGACCATTGGTGATGTGGCTGCTGGAGGGCTGGAGCCGGGTCATGGGCATCTCTATGTCCCCAGAGCCCAGCACTAGGGTGGGCTTGGAGTAGGTGTCCATGAATGTTGGGGGAATGAATGAATGGCATGCGTTGGGAGTGCCTGGCCAGCTTGCCCACTGCCCTCTGATGGAGCGCCCCCACCACCAGGCCATGTTCTCACTCAGCACCCAGGTCCCCCTCTGGGATGTGAGGCAGGGGCCAAAGGAACATCCTGGGACTGCAAGCACACTGCTCACCCATCTCCACACCAGAGGCCACCATCCCCAGGCCAGTCTGGGAGCCCCAACCTCTCTCCTTAACTCAAGCTGGCCCCGGGCCCCAGGGTATGAAGAGCAAGCGGTGAGCCCTCAGCCTCACCACTTGCACTGGGAGGTGCACATCCCCGCCCACAAGCAGCCAGCCAGACAGCTGGGGACCCTGCCCACCGCCATCAGAGGGCACCAAGGGCTCACTCACAGTGCCGGCTTTCCTGCCCTTTATTTGCTGAATAAATGAGCGAATGACTGGATGGAGGACCATTGCATTCCACGCCAGCCAGCAAACGTGGCTTTTAAAGGAGCCAAAAGCCTAATGGCAGTGAGTCAGCCAGCCCCGCAGCCAGGTCGGGTCTACTGGGGGCTCCTTCTGCAACTCCGCTGAGTCACAGCCCACATTCCTGAGTCCACAGTGAGTGTGCGGGACCTGACGGGTGCGGGGCGAGGGGGGCATCCAGACACTGGGAGGGTACAGCAGAAGCTCTGTAATCAGGCAGACCTGCATGCAAATCGCCGCAGCCCCTGACCTACCCCCCAGCTCTGCAATCCTGGGAAATGTCACAGCCTCTCTGGGGTTCAGCTTCCCCATCTCCAAACGCGAACAGCACCAGGCCCTTTTCAGGAGTTGCTGTAAAGAAGCTCTCAGTGAGATCCTGTAAGGGAGGCCTCGGACAGTGCCTGGCTCTGCGTTCCAAAGGAGCCACTGAGGTACTAACAAGGAAGAGGACCCCGCAGGCCCTGCACTCTAGAAAATTCCCATCGGTTGAGGTAGATAAGACACAACTAGATTAAAAAGCAGAACAGAGTCTGTCCTTGGGAGGAACAAAGAGCCAAAGATCCAGTCCAACTGGGAGAATGAGGAAAGGCTTTCCTGGAGCGGGGAGGCACGTGGGAAAGACCCTGAAAGACGGGGCAAGGGGAGTACCATGAAAGGGGGACAGACAGCTCAAGGACCGTATTTCACTGGATGTGGGGTACAGATGCAGAAAGGTGGCAGAAAGAATCCAGACCCTTGACTCACTCCAACCTGGGACACTGAGAGGAACTGCTGCCTCCGCCAATGGGAGCCCCAGGAGGCTTCTCAGGCAGGCAGAGAGAAGTGAGGCCATCAAGGAAGACCAGTGGGAGAGGCAGCAGGGGCCAGGAGGCCAGCCCCAGAGGCTATGGAGATAGTCCCGGGGGGAAGGAACCTGTAGGTCAGGAGGGCTGGGAAGTGAGGGACATGGAGGACCCCTCACACTACTCCAGGACTCGGGCCTGGGGCCCCAAAGAGAAGCCCTTCCCGAGGGGCTCCCATGACCCCCAAGTTCACCAGCGCAGGACAACACCCCTTGAGGCCTGGGTCTGTGACTTGATCCTGCGCTCAGGCTCTCAGATCCGGGACTCTCTCCTGACCCTCCTCTGTTTTCCCGACAACCTCTGGGGCAGCCCCCCAGGGCACATCCCACACCCACTGCTGGTGAGTCAGTTCTGTTCTGACAGCCTCCGTCCTCTGCCCTCAAGAACTGGACTCGAAAGTAGCCTCTAGCCGAAGCCAGTGAATCACTTCACGTTATCACATGAGCCAATGCCGCCTGCCACGCTCGTCCTGGTCAAGAAAATCACCTGAGTCGGCACACGGCACATCCATCAGGGTAAGATCATGAGGAAGGAACAAAGGCACACCTCCTCCCGAGTCAGGGCAGGCCGGGGGGGAGGGGGGAATGTCCCCCTTTAAAGGAAGAGCGCCCCCATGCCCTTCCATGAAATACAAGCTCTCTGAGCCTCTGTTTGCCTTCTCTGTGAAATGGGGTTATTCTGTCTTACCAGACTATGGAGACAGCCAACGAAGGCAAAGGATGAGCAATCCCTTTGCAGACTTACCTTGCTACTGGACGCAGCTATTGGCCTTCACCTCTGGGGCCTCTGTTTTCTCCATGTTCCTGGAGTCCCTGAGGGACCCTGGACTTTAATAACCAGCCCAGAAGTCCTCCCTCACCTCCTGTGCCCCAGAGCTCAGCCCAGGAGAAGGTGAAGACACTGTCTCCTCCCCATCACCCAGAGCCCACAGAGAACTGGCTCTGAAATGGTCGCCGGGCACCCCAAGTCGGTCCTGGGGAGGGGGTCTATGCAAAGAGCTCAGGAAACAGCCCGCGGTCCTCCCGTGCCCTTATTAGGCGCTTACTGCACACCTGGCCCTGTTCTCTCAGGCGCGCAGCCCTGGTATTTCTAAGAAAGAGGAAAACCATAGCCCAGAGGAGGAGGAAGTCTGAAGAGGGTGCCCGCGTCCGCAGTGGGGACAGCGCCCCGGTACGGAACCCCCTCCCCCCGCCCCGGGAGGCAGGCAGGGGTGTCCGAGCTGGGGGTCCAGGCTGTAGCGGGGATCAGCCCAGGGCCGGCCTGCCAGCCCCCAAACACCCGTGCCTGCGCGGGCGGAGGCGCCGGGCTGCGCCGCGGGGACCAGAGTTCGGGTGGCCCGAGCGCACGTGTGCCACACCGGCCTCGGGGACCGGACGGGGAGGACGGTCCAGGCGCGCGCGCGGCGTCCTTCTGGCCGGCGGAGGGCGGCGCCCCGGTGGCCGGGGCGCCCCGGGACGGGGGTGTGCGCGCCAGCCGGTGGGCGTGAGGGCCGCGCGAGTCACCCACCTGGACCGGCACGGCGTGCCCCGCGCCCCAGAGCTGCAGTCCGACGGCCAGCGCGGCCCAGACGGCGGCGGGCGCCATGGTGCGGGCGCCGGCGGCCGAGCGCGGGCGAGTCCCGCGGTCCCGGACTGTCGCGCCCTCACGCCCTCGCGCCTCCGCTCCGCGCTCCGCAGCCTCCGGCGCCTCGGACGGAAAGCGAAACCCTGGGCGCCGGCCGCGGGAGGGAGGCAGGGGGCGGGGCGGGGGCGGGGCCGGCGGGCGGGGCGGGGCCTCTCCGCCACGCCTCCTCCCACGCCCCCTCGCCCGCGTGCGGCCCCGCACCCCCAGCCCGGCTCTCCTCCCACCGCGGGGCCCAGCCCGAAGCCCCGCTCCACGCACCGACCCATCTGCGGGTCGGTCCGCCAGCGCCAGCCACTCCCAGCCTCGGGCACCCTCAGCTTCCTCGGACCCCTCCCTTGCGAGTCCCCCTCCCACCAGGCTTGTTGCTGCCCCTCAGACCTGGCCTGTGTCCCCACCCCAGCCC
>RCUC01119604.1:0-10434 GCA_003697995.1 Taxidea taxus jeffersonii | reverse complement strand
TCTTTCTGTGAGGAAACTCAGGCTGGGAGGGCCAATGGCAGCTGCATTTGGATAAAGTCACCCCATGGCCACACAGCAGACTTTTAGCGTAGAACAGGAAAAAGATTCACTAAGACTCTTGGGTCCTCCACCTCCAGAGCAGGCAGACTGAAAGAATCTCCTAGAAGAGGAATTGAGGCCCCTGGAGACAGGTCCCCAAGCGTAAGTAGAAAACACGCAGACCATAGAATCTGCCTCTGTCCTGACTGACCAGTTCCTGCCAGTTGGGCACAGACTCCTGACCGACAAAGGTATTTGTGGATGGGTGCTCCGTCACTATCTGCTCCCATCTTAGCGTCTCCATGTATTGGGTAAGTCATGTAATATCTCCGAGCCCGTTTCCTCATCAGTGAAATGGATATAATGTCAGTCCCAGCCTCATAGGGTTAAATACGGTGAGACACTGAAGGGACCAGTTTTATGTAATAGTCATGGTTTGATCAGAGACAGCTGCTGTTATCATTGAGGGTAAACTGAGGCCCAGTGATGGTACCCGCCCAGGCCCAGCAGGTAGTAGTAGCACAGGGGAATCCTTAGGCTGGACTCAGGGCCCCTCTGTCCACTGCCCGGCAGGGGAAACCCAGAGTGAGCTAATCCCACGGCTGCTGCTCCATTTCCGGGCATTCATCTCGGCCTGTAGCCGGCCTTCCGGCTTTGCAGGGCAATGGCCGCCCGGGAATAGAAGAGCAGCCCTCTGCTTTCCTGCTAGTCGCCTGCCCCCCCACTCCACCCTGCTGCTGTCCCTCTCCCAGCCACCACTTCCTGTGGTCAAAGGAGGGGCCTGGAATCCTTCTCAAAGGCACCACCTTTTCTGAGCTCCTGGGCCCAGCAGTTGCTGAGGTGAGACAAGGGACAGAGTTGCCTGGAATGACACCAACCTCGTGACTACCAACAGTGGCCCTTAGGGCTATACAGAGAGAAACCTGAGCAGGTGGGACTCACCTTCCATATCACCCCCCCACCCCAGTTGACAGGGCTCACACCCCCACCCCAGGACAGAGCAGAAGCAGGCCTCAAGCTTCTTCCTCTTTTGGGCTCCTCCTCCTCCAGCTGCTTCCTCCTTTTCCTCCGGTGTGGACACCACTTCCCCGAGAGGCCCAGCCCTGCCATGTAGACTTCACTGCCCCTCCTCCCGCCCAAGGCACAGTGGATGCTGCCATTGACACCCCCCCCCTCCGGATATTTTGAGGCAGAGCAGCCTCACACCCCAGGATCCTCCAAGCCTTCCCCACAAACTTCTCGCTGAGCTTTAGACAATCCCACCTTCGGGCTTTGTTTCCAGCTGACCTGGCACTCGCTGCCAAGCCTTGGAAATGCGTGCATGAGGCCAACACTGTGACCCAACCCGACCCAGCCACTGTTGGGTGATTCCATGGAGACTCTTTCTCCCAAGCCACCAGGATGAACATGGCTCGAAGCAGCAGCACTGGGGTGAGGGTGAGGATGGGTTGGGGTTCAGTAGGAGCAAGAGCTTCAGGTCAGAGGAAGGCTGCAAGGAGCTGGGCAGAGGGGTCCCACCCTGCGGTTGTGGCTGACAGAGGGGCTGCTGAGAGCCCTGCCTGGGGTACTGGGGCCACCATCAAAGAGCTTAGTCCTCTGCCTCATCAAGGTACCTTGAAATGCATCCTGAGGCAGGGCCCATGAGCTGTGGTCTAGCCAGAACCCAATGACCCCTGCCCCCGCAATGTGCTCTGAGATTGTGACTCCTGCCCCATGATATTGTGAAGACAGGATAGATGCTGGCCTGGGCCCTCCCTGTCCCCATCTGCCCAATGCTGCCCCACAAAGCACAAAGAGGTTTTGGGGAGGCAGCACTCAGGCTCCAGGCCAGACCATCTCATCCTCTCCTGGGGGTCTGATGGGGCAAGGCCCCGTTCCCTCAGTGGACAAAGCTTATGTGGACAAAGCATATTCCATCCCGTTCCCGCCTAAAGAATAGGTGGCTTTTAGAGACAAAGACCAAGAGACACTGCTGTGCCCACCTGTGGCCCAAGCTGCCCCAAGTGCCAGCCCCTGCAGGGCTGGAGGCTTAGTAACCTCCCTGGCATGGGTTCAGGCTCACCCTGACCTGTGGTCACTTGCTGAGCCATGTTTGCAGGCCTAGGATGCCAATGATGCCACCCAGTGACCCTGCAGCTCAGGCTAGCCCAGGGCCAAACCCTGATGGGCCGCCCAAGCCTGAAGAGGTCTCTGACCACGCCAGTCCTGGTCTGGCAGACTAGGCTCCAGCTAAGCATAGTGGGTGGCTAGATGCTGCTTCAGGGCCTGGCATGGAAACCTGTGCTTCCCAGCTGCCTTGATTTCCACCTCCAGCTATGGAGGCCGCTCATTCCCTCTCTCCTTGCCACCTGCTTTGCCCCATCTGGGGTTCACCACCCCCACCCTCCTGGGATGCCCGTAGCTGAGTGCCAGCGTCACTTCCTTTGCAAAGCCACCCTGATTCACCCAGTCTCCTGGCTCAGGGTATCCCCCTGAAGAACCCAATCTCACTCCCATCTACAGGTCCCTCCTGATGGCTGCACCAACACTAGGGGCGAGGGGCTGGGCCCAGTGGGACTGGGCAGGACGCAGGCACAGGGATAAATGGCTGAGACCCTTGCTCACTTCCCAGCGTGGGAGCTCCAGTGCGGCTGCTCTCGAAGACAAAGCCTCGCCCAGCCTGGGGGAGGGGTGGGAAGGAGAGACTGGAGGCCCCAAGCTACCCCGCCCCCCATTCAAGTGCTAATGAGCTCCAGCCGGGACCTCGAGGCTCTAGGGAGGACCGGAGGACCGGGAGGCTGGAGGCCCGCCTGGGTACCAGCCCACCTGGTGTCCAGGGCCCAGCCACATCCCCAACCTCAGGCCCCCAGGAAGGCCGCTCAGTCCCCAGAGGTTGGGCTTATGGTCTCCAGGACAGTCTGTCACTCCAGCTGGCACCAATTGTCTCCACACCTCTGCCTCCCTACGTGCTTCAAGCAGCTGCCTGAGGGGAAGGGAGGGGGATGCCCCATACTAGCGCCAGGCAGCCTGTAGGCTGGGGAGAGGCCCCCCCCCCATCAAACTCTCAACTCCACAGGAGCCGTTAGGGGCTCTCTCACTTGTTTTGCAACCTGCAGACTTTGGTGCACTGTCCCCACAACACCTGTGGCTGCAGGCAGGTGCCCTGCTGGGGAACGGAACGCCTACAGGATTTCACCTGTCGCTGCGTTTCTCAGAGGATGCACTAGGTGGAGCTGGGACAGGAACCCACATCTGGGACAGGAACCCACATCTGGGAGTCCAAAGAAGTGAGCCCTCCTCCCCCAGGCCAGGCATTCCAGCTTCAGTGCTCTCGCTGAGTTGGTCCCTCTGCCCCACGCCTACCCTTGGTAAATGCTGCTCATTTTTCAAAGCCACCCAGAGGAACCCCCCTGCCCCCACATACACACACGCACGCACACTCCATTTGGTCTCTTCCCATTACCCAGCCAACCAGGATCCCAGCCTACCCCTTCTCCAGCTAGACCAAGCGCCAAGCAACAGCCCCAGAATTACTTATCCCTGTTCAAGGATGTGTTCTATAGCGTCATTCTTTCCACACATGCTTAATATGCACCTACTGTATGCCAGGCCATTTGTTAGACACACAGACAGGACAGAGACCACAAAACTCCCTTCTTTTTCTTTTGGTAAACCTAATTGGGCCCTTGTGTGGACAGTCCCTGCTCTGGCCAGGCCAGGAACTCCTGTGGCATTGCTTTGGCCTCAGTCCCCAGGCTGTGGGGCAGTCCCAGCCCCGAGAGCCAGACCGGCTCTCCTGGAGCAACAAAGACAGCAGGCCTGCGGCAGTCCCCAAACTGCCTGAGCTGAAAGGAAGCATGCCAACGCCACTCTCCTAGGAACGGTGGAGGCCTGACCACGTGCTCTGCCCTGTGACAGGCTCCAGACTGGTCAGCAAGAGTTCTGCACGAGGTAGGATGAAGGCTGTCTCTGAGGAGCCAGCCGGGCAGGTGGGGAGTTGAGGAAGAAAGAGCCTGCAGAACTTCTCTCTGGCTATCCTCCACAAGTCCCTGTCACTGGCCCGACACTGAGCCCCTGTCACCTGCCCACAATGTCAGGTCCAGTGACCGCCATCTTACCCCACCATCACCCACCCATCCCCAAGAATGAGTTCAGACTAGCAGCACTTCCTTCATTCAACAAACAGGTAAGAAGCATTCCATTAAGTGTCAGGCTCCCATGCTTGGCACAGAAGGCTCAGAAACGAATAGGACACAGCCTGCCCCTGTAGTCTCAAGGAAAGGCAGCAGTCACCCAGGCAAGTATGATGCTGATGGGGAAAGCAGCAGCACCAAGAGCCAGAGGAGGAGCATCAAGCGGCCTCCATGAAGGTAAGCTCTCAAGGAAGGATCCTGGGAGGTGGTCCCAGAGAAGAGTCTTGAAGAACAATCAAGCAGAAGTGAGTTAGATGGCAAGAAGGGAAATGCATGCCAGGCTAGGAGAGTAGATGCAAAGTCCCAGGGGCAAGAGAGAAGGGCTGTATTTATACTCTGAAGCCTGCATGGAACCCACCAGGGACAGTCTCTCCTTTCTCTGTGGGCTGCCCACACAAGCCCATCCCAAATCAGAGACATCCCCCAAACACACACTCTGGCTTCCTTTTCCCTAAGTGCCCAGCCTAAGGCCCCAAATTCCACCTGGGGATTGTCAGTCAGGTTGAGCTCGGTGGCGGCAGGGGGTGTCCCTGAAGTAGGGCTGGTATTGGCAGCTCTCCCCCAACCAACCAAGCTACCAGGAAAAACACACTCACTGGTGTGCAGCGCTTCTGCCTCTGCCCCCGGTGCCCATCCGCCAGCAGGGCTACCCAGGAGGGCAAGGAGCCAGTATGCGGGTGGGGCAGCAGGCGTGGTTCTGGCTGGAAGGGAAAGCTGGCAATTGCCCAACCGAAGAGTCCCGTTGCCTGGACAGACTTCTTCCCGCTATGTGGGACAGGCGCCCAGCACTCTGAAGCTGCCCCAGCTGGGCTCCCAGCACCTCCCTGGACCTGGATGGGAAAGGGATGGCCAGCCAGGACACTTACCCAGGCAGCCAAGGGTCCCCAGTTTCAGGCAGAAGTAGGTCTCTCAGATCCTTGCGGTACACCCTCTGCAGGGTCTTACTCCCATTCCCTGCCCTCAACAGGAACCTCCATGAGGCCCCTGTTCTCCCCATCCTGGGCCCAGCACTCCTCTGGCCCAAACCCAGGAAGCCCATTCAACAGAGGAAGCAAAGGCCTGAGGAGCAGGATGCTGAGATGGACTCCCCAGACTGGAAAATGCTGAGCCAGACCCTGCACCCCTGGTTGCTGCCAGCCCTGTGTGGGAGGGGTTGCCAGGCCCAAAACCTGAGCTGAGCTCCAAGGAGCGAGGCTAGTGGCATGGGGCTGGGATACAGAGGGCCAGGAGCCTAAGGCCCAGTGGCCCATCTCCTCAGCCGATGGGCCTGGGAAGGGGCGGGCCAGTGGCCTCGGGGTGGGCACCAGGAGACGGCGATACCGGAAGCACCCTACCCAGGCCCAGCGGCCATCAGCAACCGGCCCTCCACCTTGGCAACACCCACTCACTGGGGCTGCCGCACTCAGCAGTAAAGACAGGAAGAGGCAAGCGCCCAACGCAAAACAGCCCAGGAGGCTGGGCCGCCGCCCCTTCCCGCCCCTTCTCTTCCTACCCGCTGCGGCGGCGGATCGGATGCCATTTTGAAACCTCTGGGCTGTGCCCCTGAGGCCAGGCCCCTAGGGACAGTCAACAGATGGGCTCAGATGGAAGACACGCTGTCCCTTGGCCAGGCCCCCAGCAAGGAAAGCTCTGCTTTTCACAGCCTGGGGATCCCACGGCAGCTCTAAGGCTGAGGGGCCACACCCCCCCCACATACACTGTCCAGCCTCCAGCGCTGCTGTGAAGGCATCTCTCCCCCCACCCCCGAACCCTCAGTCAGCCACCGGGCACCACACCTGCTCCCCAGTAGAAGGCTGGATAGGGACAACTACCAGGCCCACAGTCTTTGCAAAAGTCCACCTCAGATGCCCCCCAACTCCAGCTGGCCCCCAAGTCCTCATATAGCTGGTCTACCACTTCCCCCTCAGAGGGCCTCACAATCTGACAGGCCCCCCCACTCCCAGAGTCCAAGTCCTTGGCTGTTGGGCCCAGAAAGGGTGCAGGAAGACCAGCACCCGTCAGCATATCTCCTCGGCCTGCCCGCCAGGACAGCAATATGTCGTCTGTCTCACCACTTCCACTTCCCCCCACCCCTCAAGCAGCCACCATCTTCCCTGGCCTTGGAGGCGCCGCAACCCAAACTCCTCCACACTCACACTCCCTCCTACTCCCCAGAAGCCCCCCTCACCGGCCCAGATGGGGCTCAGAAACTAGGAAAGAGCCAGCAGGCAGAATCTCCCTGGGAAGCTGGAGGCCTGGCTCCCTCCCCCAGCGCAACCAGTGGATCCTCAGTCCAGCCCCTCAAGTCTGTGCCCCCTCTTCCCATCCCGGCCGGTCCCACCCAGTGCAGGAGGGGTGGGGGGAATCTGAGATAGGCCAAAGTGTGGGAGAGGACTTAGGGAGTAGGAGCAGCGGATCTGAGGAGTACTGTGTGCAGAGAGGGACCAGGTGGGCCAGAAGGAGGGAGCAAGGATCTCTAAAGCTTTGGGGGTCCTGGCTGGAGAGAGGGCTCATGAGCAATCACAGTTTCCACTTGAGAGGTACCTTGGTGTCAGGGCGCCCAGGTGGAGGATACAAGGTTCAGAGAAGGGATGGGGCACAGAGTGGGAAGGAGGGAGTGGGTGGGGGCCAGGCGGGGGCCCCAGGAATATTCACGCCCAATAGGAACCAGGGGAGCAGGTGGGGGGAACAGGTGGTGCCTAAGGTGGGGGCCAAGTGGGGTTCTGGGGCTCTGAGTAAAGTCTAGGGAAGGATGGAAGCACAAGGCAGGGGCTCTGAGGGTCTGTGAGGTGGTCAGCAACGGTGGATGGTCAAGCAGGGTTCTGGGTCTCCGTGTTCGGCGTCTGCGGCCAGTTGAGGGTCTAACCAAGAGTCTGGGCTACGGATCAGAGGTCTAGGCCAACCCAGAGTTTTGAACCAGTATTTGAGTGTCCTGACCAGGCGGGGTCTGGGAGTTCAAGTTCAGGTGTGGGGGTCCAGGCTGAGTCCGGGAGTTCAAGGCCCTAAGTCTGGAGGTCAAAGTCCTTGTCTGGGGATTCGGGCGGGGAATCGGGGGTCCTAGCGCAGGGCGCGGCCTCACCCAAAAGCAGCAACTTCACCTCCCGCGCCGCCTTCTCGCCGTCTTCCCGCAGGTTCTTGTCGATCATCTTGGAGCGCTCGGCCGCCGCCTTGTCCTCGGCACTCACGGTGCAGCCCATCCCGCCGTCCGCCGGCCCGGCCGCCGCCCGGCCCCCACACGGCCCCCGGCCCGGCTCGGCCCCGCCCGACCCACTCCGCTCCCGCCGCCGGCCCTCTACGGGTAGCTCTCGGGTCGGCAGTTCCGAGCGTCTGCGGGCGGTGCCTTCCTGGCCGCCGCGCACCGACGGCGGGGCGGGCCGGGGGTGGGGCCGAAGCAGTCCAGGCCCGGGACTGGGCCGGGGCGGGCCCGAGGGCGGGGCCATATGAGATCCGGGGCCGGTGATTGGCTCGAGGGCGGAGCGAAATAGAAGTTAGGCTCAGCCCAGGCTCTGCCTCGGGCTGGAGGCGGAGTCACGCCGAGGAATAGGGGCAGGAGTGAAGCCAAGCCCATTGGGATTGGGCTCCGGGTGAGAGGCAGGCGGGGCCGGGCTCCGATTGGATGCGGAGCGCCCGGAGCTCGGCGGCCCGACGGCGGGGGCGGGCGGATCTTGTAGCCCGAGGGTGGGGATCCAGCGCACGTCGCTGGCTGAGCAGAAACCAACCCTCGAGCTTGAGCAAGTAGGACCCGCGGGGTGGAGGAGGCGTGTCTTCGTCTCGTTAAAGTTAATGAACCAAGTAAACTTGTTTCAGGATCTAGAGAGCCCCGGAGCCTCTCTGAACTATGGCTTTCTCTGTCTTACGGCGGGTTTGGCCCCTTCTCTCTGGGGTTGCAGTTAAAAAAATGTCTACTTCCACGTCTACACCTTTGTCCAGGCTGTCTCTCTCAGCCAGGGTGCCTTCCCTTGTCACCCAAGGCTTTAATCATCTTTCACGGATCTAGGAGGCATCCTCCTGCACGTAGTCATCATGGGCTCCAGCCTAGGACATGCCAACCAGGTTGAGAGAAAGAGAGAGACAGAGTGTGTGTGTGTAGAGGTCCACCTGACTTCCAGAAGCATAAGTGGCCATGATGCTATCTATGGTCTGCAGCCCAGTGGACAGTGGCTGCAACCCTATGGCTGGGCAGAGGAGTGGAGGCAGCAGCGTTTTCAGCAGAACACTGCAATCTTTCTGATACTCTTTGGGAAGAGCCCACAGCCCTGACCTCCGATGGGCCTCCAATGAAAGGATGTACCAAGGGTTACTGAGAAAGATGTCTTATGTGATCCCAGTGCTATGAGGTGAGGAGGCCCCAGCCCAAAGACAAGGAACATCCACAAAGCCAGGAAGGGAGCTGGCCACCCACAGCTCCCTGTTTGGTGTAGACTCCCTCCTTATGGCCCCTACCACACATCTCATTTCAGCTCCAAATCCTCAGGCTGTCTGTCCTCCCTGAAGGGTCTGTAGATCCCTATCTGAATGGCCCCCTTGCTGAGCAGCCATTCACTTGTAAGTCCTCCTGCGGTTCCTCCAGGGTCCTCTCCTGCCTGGAGCTAAAGCTCAGGCCTGTCCTGCCACAGCATGTAGCAAACATGATGAAAACATATACTGGCAATCCAGGGACAAAGACACTCGGAGATATGCACTATTCATCCAGATAGAGGCCCAGCTTCCACCATGCCTCAGATCCACCGAACACACTATAAAATGGGTGCACCCAGCCAAAAACACAGCCTGTCCACACATAGGCTACAAACCCAGCTTTAAGGCGGGCTTCTTCCCCCGCCAGCCCTGCCCCGCATTTGAGAGCTGATCCTCCCTCCTTGGGCCTCCCCAGCTGGCTCCTAGCAACAGCCAACAGCTCTTGGAGTTGCTGGGCAACGGGGAGAACCTGTCAGCCCCTTAGAGGCCAGGCTCACCAGAGGTGGGCAGACACAGACCCCAATCAATGGAGGCAGGGCAGGACAGGGCCACGGGGAGGCATGTCCTCCCCCAGCCCCAAGCCAGGCTGTGCCATCCTTGCACACTTCCACCAGATAGTCACTCCCTCCAATTGTGCATTCTTCCCGGAGTGTCCAGCAACTCCTGTCCCACCCCTCCCGGCTGCCCCCTCTCCGGCTTCATGGGAGCCCCAGGGCTATGGCTGGGCCTCTGCTTGCCACTCCATTCACATGCCTCCCTCCCGCTCCAGGGGCTCAGAACCCCACTCTGTCATCTCTAGCCCAGTTTCTCCCCTAATCACCAGCCCCATATCTGTCACTGGTCTGGAACCTCTCCCACACACTTCAGGTATCTCCAGTGGCCCTCGTTCCTGGTCTCTCCACTTTGTGACCTTTCACCAGCTGGAGTCATAACCCCATCGTCCCCAGCCCTACATCCTGTCATTTTCTTCCCCTCTTAACTCCCCCTCAGGTATGTTCCTGTCCCATGTCCCTTATTGAAGGCCTCCAGCCTCATCCCTGGCTCTCTTGTTTCCTCCACAATTCATCCTCTACATGGCAGCCAAGGGATCCTGTTGAAAGAAATCACATCACTCTCTTCTCACAAACCTTCTGTGGCTCCCCAGTGTCCTGAGAACACCCACACACACCAGTTTGGACTCTGCTGGAGACAGAAGTAGTAAAGTAGCAATTGACAGCAAGGACTCTGGGGCGCAGTCTACAAACTTGCCAGGTTTCTTACTTTGGGGAAATATCAGAAACTCCTGGTGCCTCAGTTTTCTCATCAGTAAAATGGGCCTAACAGTAATATCTACCTACTACACTGGCTGAGGTCAGCACTAAAGGAGGAAATGTAGGTAAAATGTTCAGAATACGCATGGCACATGGAAAACTCAAAGTAGGGGTGAGTTGTTATAACAGCAATTTCTGCAAGGCCCTGTCCCCACCCAAGGCCACCTCCTCTCCCCCCTCACTTAACACATTAGCCCTCAAGCCATCTGACTGACCACACTCACCCCATCCTCTTCCCCTTGACCCCTCTCTGCTTTCTCTTTCTCCCTATTTCTCATTGCACAGCTATGAGCTGAGCCTCTAGGACTCCACCATCCTGGAGCTTCCCCCACCCCGGCCCAGATCCCACCATCCTGGTGGTGAGTCTCTTCCACCCAGGTCTCTGATTCCAGACCCCCTACAGCATAATCCTGAAGGGTGGCACGTAAATACCTGTCAAATTAAATGAATGAATCACCCAAACCCTACCCTACCTT
>RCUC01119603.1:0-15281 GCA_003697995.1 Taxidea taxus jeffersonii | reverse complement strand
ATTTTAATTATAACCAAAAAGTGAACAATTCTGCTTTTTGCCAAGTTTCTGTGCATAATTCAGAAATTTGAGGTGTTCTTAGACATATTTCCCTTGTGTATTGATGCTGAGGCTATAATGCTCATGCACGAAACTATGACACTGTCAAACAACATTAGTCTATCACCCCAGGTGTGATGATGTTACCGCTAAGAATCCATCCAGAACTAATGTGCATACAAGGATTATTTCTGCTCTTCTCTGTGCTCTAGAAAAGCCACAGGAAATCTCAAACTACTGTGAGGGCCTCACTACAGGAGACCCAGAGCAGACTCCTCTAGGTACTAGATAAGACAAAGTCCACTGTTAATTACTCATGACCAAAGGACATTATATGGCACCCAGGGAAAATGACATCCAGGAACGGCCTTTTACGACCCCCTGAGCATTGGTATTGCCACAAAATGGCCTGGCACCCAGAGAACACCCCGCTGTTCTCCTGTTGAACACAAACAATGTCAGAGAACATCCACATCAGACAAGTCCAGTCAGCGACCATGACGATCAGTTAAAAGAAGACAACTAGTAATCATGTCTGAACACAGAAGACATGAACACTGTCAAGGATACCACTTTATGACAATTAATACATGTGACTTCTCCTTATTTACCCATTGGTTAACAGAGCATAGCGCTGTGTTCTCATCTTCTCACCTAGAAGGTGAGAGAGCAGAGAGCCGTGTTCTCACCTTCTAGGTAAGAATCAAGATACTCATCACAGATTTATCCTTGCTTCCTGATACCACCTAACCCACAGGAAAACTGTACTTCTTATACCTGCCCCAACACAGGATACAAGCACAAACCCTGTAAGAAGTCCTTTCTAAAAACCTTTGGCTGAGATCTCCAACGTTCTCCGTGGTCAGTATTCTCCCTCATTGCAAGGAGTACTCACTCACCTGGTCTCTAGCTGGAGGGCACTGACCTGAGCACTGATCGGAACACATCAGAGTTCTGGCATCCCTAATCATAAGCCAGTAGTTTAACCTCCATCCCTACCCTAAATCTGTGCTTGCTCATCCTCTTCCTCTTCTTCCTAAACCTTCAGCCCAACTCTGGAAACTACCTAAAATGATCTACTACTGAGTAACAAATGTTCCCTCTACCTTCTGGCCTTAAATTTTTAGCTGTCCCAGACCACCCTAAGTCCTTTCCAAGAGTATGTGTTCATTTCCTTTCATTCCACATTTCTAATCAAGTCCTACTGACTCTGTCTCTAGTAAGGGTTCCTTCATATAGGGTTCATGGTCTCTTAAAATATAAAAACCATGTATGGTAGTCAGAAAAACAAAACAAAACAACAAAAAAACAAAAGAACCATATACGTTACTCCAATTTTCATGAGATTTATAGAGGTCCATGACCCAGTAAGTTAAGAACTGCCAAAATGTTTCTGGAGTCCGGTGTCATTTTTCCCTAGTTCAGGGCCTCTTTGTCTCCTTCCTGAACAGGAGTGCTACACCAGCCCCCTGAAATCCAGCTTCCACCGCCTAGACACAGAGTTCTAAATCACTCCCTTCATTAGGCCATGCCATTGTTGTTCTGACTACTCCCCCCACAATATCCACATTTCTGCAGAACATTATACCAGGGCTTCCTGACCCACTTCTGTCTCCTCTCTCACTAATCTCTGCATCACGCTTTACACTCAAATTCCTCCTATAGTTTCCCTCTGTAACTTCGCTTGCACAGGTCACTTCACCCAAACATCTTCCCAACTTACTCATCTAGCGAACAACTAGCCATGAAATGTCTTGGTGCACAACTCACAACAGAAAGACATTTTGCATGTCAGTCGCTCATACCTAAACCGAACTTTCAGGAAATACTGTTACTTCATACCGCACAATCTCATCTATTCCACCCTCTTTTCCTCTGTTTTTCTAATGCCGGTCTGACCACCAAACTGACTTTATGGTCCACTAGTGGGTTACTACCCACAATGAGAAAAACACTGATCTAGCTCATCCTTACTCATCTTTTTGTGATTCAGGATAGGAAGCCTCTCCTGATGATGGAGTTAAATCAATCTCTTCTAAGCTACTAAAGAAGCCTGTTTTTTATGCATACTAATTATATTAAAATTTCCTGTTCATTCTCAGGGTAGAATACCTATCTTACCCATCTTTACACCAACACGGCTCATACTGGAACCTGTGATATCCTTGCTTCAAAAAAATTAAATAGATCAGAGTGACCTTACTGGAAAGTGTATTTTTTAAAGGTTTTCTTCCTTCACTGCAGTAGGATACTATTTTGAAATGCAAAAAATAAGTTTTACTTTCACTTGAACCTAGTTTAACAGGATGAAGAAGGTTAAGACTGAATACAAGATAACCTCTGTTTTAAGAGTCTCATGCTAACTAAAATAAAATTCTAAGTTCAGTCACCCAATAAATTAACTGCATTACACAAAGAGATCCAAAATCCAAAGTAATCTATTCATCATTTTGATTAGCCATATGGAAATGGATAACTATTTCCAAAAAACTCACAATTCTAACATTGTAAAACAACTGAGAAAGGCATATTAAGGCATATGTATGTGCCTGTATGGAACAGCCATAAAAACTGTAAATAATGCAATGACTTTATACTGACCTAGAAGAGTAGGAATTATCAAGCTTAGACACTCTTTTTCCTCAATTACTAGTATCTGCAATCTCACAGAAATCCACATTCCAATGATACACTCAGAAAAATAATACCTACTGCAGCTAAATTTAATTGTAAATTTAAGCCTGAGACTCAAGAAATGCAAAATCTCATCATTTCAAACTATTAATAGTAAACTCTTTGTAATTATTATCATTAGCAATCCAAAGGACATTATATGTCAGAAAACTTTCTGTCTTTTTTTCAAACTTACTTTTCAATCAAATTTTCATTAACTTCTTCCCTTTATAATTTTGAATCTTAAGTTTTGGAGGCAGGGGATGCAGAAAGTAGAACTAAAATGGGAAGACCAGGGACGCCTGGGTGGCTCAGTTGGTTGAGCGGCTGCCTTCGGCTCAGGTCATGATCCCAGCGTCCTGGGATCGAGTCCCACATCGGGCTCCTTGCTCGGCAGGGAGCCTGCTTCTCCCTCTGCCTCTACCTGTGCTCTCTCTCTCTAACTAATAAATAAATAAAATCTTTAAAAAAATAAAATAAAATAAAATGGGAAGACCATTTCATGTCATGACTACTACTACCAAAAAATAAACGATCTGTTCTTCAGTGTTTCCAGGAGCTCCCAAACTTGAAGAGTGATCAGGTGTTCCTACTGTCCCAAAAGTAACTATGATGGCTTTATGACCAAAGCAGTTAAAAGCTAACCACTGAGTGCTAATGCCCAGCATTTCTTATGGACCACAGCCAAGTGGCCAAAGAAGCCCTGGCTTGTCCAAACAATGTTTGGAAGTTCAGTCTGATGTATAGAATGGGGGAAAAAATCTCCTATGCCCCTAGCATGCCTCTACGATGTTGTGCCCAAGCAAAAGGAAAAATAAATTACATGAAATAAACTGACAACTTATAAAATCCTATACAGTGTACAGATAATCCACTATCTAAGCTTCCCTAAGTCTTGCATCCTGGAAACTAATTTCACATGGGGCAAAGCAGCTACTAGGATTCAAGGACCGGTATAGTATTCAACTGCATAGCATCACCGCACAACAGCCATCATTTGTGTGTGTGTGTGTGTGTATTATTTTCATGCAGAACATCTTGTTTTACCAGAATACGCAAGTCTTAGAAAGTAGCAAAAACCAAGTAAAACCAACTATTTGACTTTCTAACTGATGAGCTTTGCGCTAAAATATTCCATTCTTGACACTTCCACTCTACCCTAAAAAAAGTCAATTTTAAAATATGTCCACGCTACCATTTGCCAGGCTTTGGAGGACAAGACCCTGGGGTAGAGATCTGTATCTTCCCACCATACTGAGTCTAAATCTGTAGGATTTCACCTCTTAAGGTGGAGACATTCCACTCTTGAGGTAAGGGTTAGTAAGCCAAATGAAAATTGTTAAAATAAAAGATGTTCAAAACCTATAGCAATCAATATCCAGAGCCTTGGGGGCGCCTGGGTGGCTCAGTGGGTTAAGGCCGCTGCCTTCAGCTCGGGTCATGATCCCAGGGTCCTGGGATTGAGCCCCGCATCGGGCTCTCTGCTCTGCAGAGAGCCTGCTTCCTCCTCTCTCTCTGCCTCTCTGCCTACTTGTGATCTCTGTCTATCAAATAAATAAATAAAATCTTTAAAAAAAAAAATATCCAGAGCCTTGTTTCCAAAAGAAAAATGCAGAAGGATCTGAAACAGGCCACTAAGAGTGAATTACCTACATCCAAGCATTTGGCACCTTTCTTCCAAGAGGCCTCTTGCATCTGAAGATGAGAAGATTAGGAACTGGGAAAGGCATATAAAGAAAGAACAAGCTTGAATTCAACTCAGATTTGGAGCTTCTCAACTTGTTCTGTTCTAATAGTAGGCATATGTAGTTACTGAACTGAGCACCTGAAATGTAGCAAGTCTGAATTAAGATGGTCAGATGTGCTAACCTCTAGATTTCAAGGACGTGCAAGGAAGGATGTGCAACAGCTCACTAATAATGTTTACATAAATTTATATTTAAATGATGGTATCTTAAATGCCATCTTAAATTATAAAATGAAATGCTATATGAAAATAATTATTAAAATTAATTTCACCCAGTTCTTTCTACCTTGAATGTGGTTACTAGAAAAGTATACATTGCACATGTGACTGGTATTTCTACTGGACTGGAGTTTCTAGCATTTTTCACTGTAATGACAACTCAGCATGAAGTATCAGCTTTAGACCCTCCACTTCAAGACCACAAGAAGAATCTATATGAATCAACAAGTTCTGGACCACAAACCTCTGACATTTATCTAAAAAAGCATCTAAATTCAGGAATAGAAAAGTAGCTCTGGGAATAAACTCATACAAGGAAAGTCAATTTAATGCCATGGTTCCTCCACCTTCTGTGTATCAGAATTAATGGAGTAGAGTTCTTATAAAAATTTATAGATGCCCATCCTCCCCAGAGATTACAGTCCGGTAGGTCAGGGTGGGACCCCAGCATCTGTGTATTTTTTTTTTTTTAAAGATTTTATTTATTTATTTGATAGACAGAGATCACAAGTAGGCAGAGAGGCAGAGAGAGAGAGGAGGAAGCAGGCTGTCCGCAGAGCAGAGAGCCTGATGCGGGGCTCGATCCCAGGACCCTGGGATCATGACCTGAGCCGAAGGCAGCGGCTTTAACCCACTGAGCCACCCAGGCGCCCCAGCATCTATGTATTTTAAAAGCTCCCCAGGTGAACCTAATGCACAGCCTGGGTTGCCACTGTACCGGTCATGTTTCTACACACAAATACCTTTATGTATATATTTTTTTAAGATTTTATTTATTTATTAGAGAGAGAGAGAGAGCGAGCACAGGCAGACAGAGAGGCAGGCAGAGGGAGAAGCATCGGGCAAGGAGCCCGATGCGGGACTCGATCCCAGGACGCTGGGATCATGACCTGAGCCGAAGGCAGCCGCTTAACCAACTGAGCCACCCAGGCATCCCCCTTTATGTATTTCTGAAGGGTCCATAAAATACCACTGGCTTGGAAATGCAGCTGTGTGGCTGCTTCAGCAACAGCATAGCTGATACTGAGGACCAAAGTAAGGAATGTTAAGACTGTGGCAAGCAACATGAAACTGCTGTAATCAGGGACTTAGCTTAGGTCATTTCATGTGCCCCTTCCAGTAAGTCTGGCATGTGCACAAACGGAGGAGCCTCCTATTTCCTTCTGCCTTCAGTTCACCCAGAAGCATTTATGATCAGGAAGGACATACAGCTTGGTGGTTACAAGCTAGGTACTGAAAGCAGACTGCATAGCTCTCTAATTATTATAAAAAATTTGGCATGTCCCTAAGCCTCTTTACTCATCCACAAAACAAGAAAAAAATGAATCTATTCATGAAGTTAGTAGGCCCAGTTCTGTAATGTATCTTTAAAGTAGTTAGCACAACATACAAAAGAACCATGCTTTGGGGCGCCTGGGTGGCTCAGTGGGTTAAAGCCTCTGCTTTCGGCTCAGGTCATGATCTCAGGGTCCTGGGATGGAGCCCCGCATCCGGCTCTCTGCTCAGCGGGGAGCCTGCTTCCTTCTCTCTCTCTGCCTGCTTCTCTGCCTACTTGTGATCTCTATCAAGTAAATAAATATAAATAAATAAATAAATAAATAGAAATAAATTAAAAAAAAAAGAACCATGCTTTTTAACTGAAGTCACTGCCTGACTCTTTTATGTCTGGCTATAGTTTTAGATTACCTATAGTAAACCTTTCTTTCATTAGCTCAACAGCAAAACAAAAACAAAAACAGCCCTGAGTGTTGGCTAAAAAACATTAAGCCTCCATTTCTCCATTTACCCGGCCTTCCAATGGAAGAAGCATCCTCATCTCTCACCTGTCAGACTCTTCAATCCTTCTGTGAACAGTGACTGGAATTCTGGAGACTGCAACTTCATTGTAAATAGATACTGCTTGAAAAGGCACAGCCTACTCCAACTACAGCTCAGTAATGGCCCGCGCCAGGGATTCAGGCACCTCAGCATCTGGGGGCAGTCACCAACCACACATCTACGAGACAAACACGCAGGTACGATAATGAAATTTACAAGGGAAGGAAAATAAAGGGATATACTGCAATTTTATTTAACATCTGAGAGACCCTCATCTCCTGTTCAGATGAAAACACTGAAACCGGTGACAATTTGAGACCAGATCTAGGCTTGTTGCTATGCAGTCTTGTACTCCTGAAGCACTTACTGCTAGAGTCCCATTACCGCATTTTACTATAACTCTCTGGAGCGATGGGTTTCAGTTAAAGCTTCAGGAGAGCAGGCTGCCAAGACCAGGGGCTGCAGAAAAGGAAACTCAAAACATGGCACATTCACATGTGTACCACTGTCCTTCCCCACCGGCACCGAAGATAATGTCCCAAGGGCATTTCCTAGGCACTAAAACATTTTCCCGAGACTTGTCTTCTGCCTGCTTTTTTCTCATTCACAGTTCCTTCCCGTCCTGCCGGCTCCTGAGTCTCACCCACACTCTCCATGTGAAGTGAGTCTCCATGAGGGACCAGCAAGATTTCAAGTGGCCCATACGCAAACTAGGGAGCCATTCCCTTCCGTGGTAAGCCCGGTTCAAAAAGCGGCGTTTCCCACCAGGGGGCGAGACGTGTCCTCCCCGCCCAGACCACGTGGGGGAAGAAAACAGAGGGCTTCCAACTCCGCCTCAAGTCAGAAAAACCCGCTGAGGACCCTGGCCTTGAAGTGGTGTGTCCCGCCCTTCACACCAGGTGCCAGACCAAAAAAACCTTAGTGAGACCCCCGGGGCCCCGGCCACAAAGAACGGAAAGTGCCCGGGGCAGCCCTATGATTCAGCCTGCGGTCACCGGAACGTGGCAGGGACTCAGCCCCACGACCTGCACGTCGAGCTCGGTTCTGCAGTGGAGAGAGCGCCTCTCACCGCCCCAGGCTCGCACCCTCCCCCAACCAAGCGGCCCCACGCGAGAGAAGGCTAGCCTCGCTCATCGCCCCGCTGTCCTCCCTGCGGCGCGCACCAGCACGCCCCCTTCGCGCCCGCTCACCAGCCCCACTGCAGCCGCAGTCTTCTTCACCCCGCGCACTTCCGGACAGCGGACGCCGTAACGTCACCGCCACGCGCCTGTCGTCAGCGAATGGGGAAATCGCAGCGGGACGTGGGCGGGGCCGAGTGGGCTCTCTCTGCCCCTCCTGCCTCTACGACCGGGCTAGAGGCAGAGCGCGGTTTTCCCGCGCCTCTGAAGCCAGCGAGACCCCTCACCCCAGGCTGTGCTCCTGGGGAATTCGAGGCACCAGAGCCTTTTACTTCTTTTAACTACATCTCCCTACACCTCTCTCTTGCCCTGGGGTGGTCAAACACCCACCTGCGTTTCATGCCTGTGTGATACTGGGCAAGTAACACCCTTTTCCTTTGTGAAATGAGAAGGTCAATAAAACCTATTTCAGGGGGTTGCCAGGCTCTAGTGTCATGTTACTTCCCAGCAAGGAGGGAATGCTCAGTGAATGTTATTATTCTTGCCTGAGACACTTCGTCAAGACATACGCAGAAGGTTTCAGACACACTACTTCTAAATTTAAGCCCTCTGGTTCCTTGAAATTACTGGGCATATTTTATTTTCCCACCTGGTTTTTGTCAAGTCTGAAGGCTATTGCAGCTACAAAGTGAAAAACTTGGATCTGATTCAGTTCTTTCATTGTTTCCCAGGCAGAGAAGAGTAAATAAAGTGGCAAAGGAGTAGGAGTAAAGCTCTAGATCCTTAAAAAGGCACATTTTCAATTAATTTGCCAATTATCTTTTAAAACATAATAAAATAGGGGCGCCTGGGTGGCTCAGTCGTTGAGCGTCTGCCTTCAGCTCAGGTCACGATCCCAGCATCCTGGGATCAAGCCCCACATCGGGCTGCTTGCTCGGCGGGAAGCCTGCTTCTCCCTCTCTCACTTCCCCTGCTTGTGTTCCCTCTCGCTGTGCCTCTCTCTGACGAATGAATAATAAATTAAATTAAAAAATTTAAAAAACCATAATAAAATAGAGGCACCTGGGTGGCTCAATAGGTTAAGCATCTGCCTTTGGCTCAGGTCATGATCCAAGGGTCCTGGGATGGAGCCCTGCCACGGTCGCCTTGACTAACAGGAAGTAAGCTTTTCCCACTCCCCCTCTTCTGGCTCCTGCACGCCCCCCTCTCTCAAATAAATAAATATTTAAAAAATAAATAAAATAAAATCTGCATCATGTTTTCAGAACTATAGTCTTTTTAATAGTATTTTAATTTTCCCCCCAAAAATTCATGTGCCATAGTATTTCCATAGTTTCCAATGATCACACCTCTTATCTTCAGGGCTAATAGGTATCCCATTTTGAGAAGCACAGGACTAACTTTCCAAGTTGCTGTTCAGAGGCAAAGCACTGAATGAATATATTCATTCATTCATTCAGTGGAAATGAATATATTCAAATATCTTAAACAGGCTTGTCAAAAAAAAAAAAAAAAAAAAAAAATACAGAGAATTCAGTGTGAAAGAGCATAGCACCATAGACACACAGACTTTAACAAGATAATAGAAGATGTTCTGGACAATTTTATGCCAACAAATTTGACACTGAGGATGAAATGGACAAATTCCTTGAAATAGACCTCAAAACTGAAACAGAATGAAATTTAAAAATCTAAATAGTCGGGGCACCTGGGTGGCTCATAAAGCCTCTGCCTTCGGCTCAGGTCATGATCCCACCGTCCTGGAATTAAGCCCCACATCGGGCTCTCTGCTCAGCAAGGAGCCTGCTTCCCTTCTTCTCTCTCTGCCTGACTCTCTGCCTACCTGTGATCTCTGTCAAATGAATAAATAAAATCTTTAAAAAAAATCTAAATAGTCCTTCACTATTAAAGTAATTGAAGTTTGCTCAACCAGCTTCCCATAAAGATAATTCCAGGCCCGGATGGTTTTAGTGGTCAAATTTATCAACCATTTAGGGAAGAAATAACACCAATCTTGTGAAATTTTTGTTCAGAAAATAGAAGGGAAAACATTTATCCTCTTACTTGGGGCCAGCATGACACTGATAACAAACCTGAAATAGATATAACCAAAAAAAGAATTTATACATCAATATCCACATGAACCTAGGAACACATATTTAATGAAATATTAGCAAACTGAATCCAGCAAACTGGATTTTGATCAATTTTGGTTTATCCCAGGAATTCAAGGTAGATTTAACATTTGAAAACCAATAATTGGGGCGCCTGGGTGGCTCAGTGGGTTAAGCCTCTGCCTTCGGCTCAGGTCATGATCTCAGTGTCCTGGGATGGAGCCCCACATCAGGCTCTCTGCTCAGTGGGGAGCCTGCTTCCTCCTCTCTCTCTCTCTCTCTGCCTGCCTCTCCACCTACTCTCTGTCAAATAAATAAAAAAAAAAAAAGAAAGAAAACCAATCATTGTTATTCACCATATTAGCAGACTAAAAAAACAAAACTGTATGAGCATCCTAATACGTACAGAAAAGGCACTTAAAGACCACACTTATTAATGACAATAACTCTCAGAAAACTAAGATTAGGAGACTTCTTTAACCTGGTGAAGGGCATTTTTGAAAAATGTACAGCTACCATCATAGTTAATGGTAAAATATTAACTATATTTCCCGATTGCAGGCTAAAGATGCCCAGTTTCAGAATTTCTTTTCAATATTTACCATAGTTCATAACCATTAACACGAGAAAAAAATAATCAGGAAAGAAGAGACATTGTCTTTTCAAATGCCATATTTGTTTGCGTAAGAATCGACAAAACTATTAGAATAAGTGGATCTAGCAAGGTCTTGGGATTCAAGTTTAATAATTTAAAAACAAATGTATTTTTATTCAGTGGCAGCAAATATAAATAAGTTTTAATTTTTTTAAGGATTTTATTTATTTGACAAAGAGAGAGAGTGTGTGTGTGAGGGAGCAAGGGGAAGCACAAGCAGAGGGAGCAGGAGAGGCAGAAGCAGACTCCCCACTGAGCAGGGAGCTGGATGTGGGCTCCATCCCAGGACTCTGGTATCATGACCTGAGCAGAAGGCAGATTAAGAAGCACTTAATTGTGTGAGCCACCCAGGTGCCCCAGTAAGTTTTACTTTTAATAAGGGCTTAAAGTATAGAAATACAGTTTATAATATAGAAAGAAATATAACAGAAGAAGCTACATGGTTAGCAACCAGTCATGTAAAGACAAGCAACATCATCAGTTATTTAGGGAAATACAAATTGAAACCACAATGAGATGCCATTACATACCTATTAGAATGTTTCAATCAAAAACCTGGTAACGTCAAGTGCCACGGACAATGTGGATCAACGGGAACTCATACACTGTTGATAAGAATACAAACTGCTGCAATCACTTTGGAAAACAGCTGGGCAGTTTCTAATAAAGTTATATCTAATCTTAATGTACAACCCAGCAACCCTACTGCTTGATATTTAACTGAGAGAAAAGAAAGCTTACGTCCCATTAACAAATGCATGTGCGGCACTCGGGTGCCTCAGTCATTAAGTGTCTGACTCTTGATCTCAGCTCAGGTCTCTATCTCAGGGCCATGAGTTCAAGTCCTGTGAGCCCACAGCATGGAGCCCACTTTAAAAAGAAAAAAAATGTGAATGGTAGTAGTAGCCTTACTGATGATAATCATCCAAACTTGGAAAAAAGCCAAATTTCCTTCAACAGATGGATGGATAAGTAAACTGTAGTACATCAATACAAAAGAGTTAATTCTTGATATGTATCTAAATCTAAAATAAAGAAAGCCAGACTCAGGGGGCTACATAAGGATTCTATTCATATGACATCCTGGAAAAGACAACAGTATAGAGACAAAAAACAGCCCAGTTGCCACAGGGAACTACAGAGGGCAAGAGGGGCTCACTACAAAGTAGCAGAAGTGAACTTTGAGGGGGATGGGATGGTTCTCTATCCTGACGGTGGTGGTGAGCACTTGACTGTGTGTCTGTCAAAACACACGAACAGGACACTAAAAAGGGTAAATTTTCCTTTATGTAAATTATACCTGAAAAAAACCCGACCAAGTATTTTCTTTCCACATTTTAGCCAAAAACTAGAACATGAAAATTTAAAAATATATATTTAAAAAGTCTCTCAAGAAATGCTCATTCAAATAAATTCAACTATTAAAGTATTTCCATAGGAAGGTAGAATGAAGAACTTTGAGGCCATTAAACTAAAGCAGAAGAGAAATCTGTAGACAGAATACCACTCATCCTGGCCCCCCATTCCCCCATCCCCCACCGCCTCCCCCCTCCACTGCCCCAGGATAATGGTGAGGACAACCAAAGCAAAGCAAAAGTCCTCTCTGCTGTGCCCTAGAGGTTTACTATTACCTCTTAGTGCAGACCCATCCTGAGGGAAATACAATTTTACCTGCAAAGGAACTGACATTTATCACACAGAACTCCTACAGGAAGTATTCTCATCATATGTTATCTACCCCCATGTAAATATGAATAGAGAGGACTGGTAGAGTAGGTAGGGCCAGTTTCCATTATGCTAGAGAAACACCACTGCCAGGAGTAGTATTCCACAGTTAGAAGATAACATGTTATTAAAAAGTAAAGAAAATGAGATTAAAAACAGCTCAGCATTATTTGCTACAAACCTGCTCTTAGTTGTCAGTGCTGGTTAGTTATCACTTGGTTGGCCTGCACTTCAGTGCTGACTAAAGATTCCCTTAGGAGTGGACACCTTTCCAACTTTCTTGAGTGACTCAGAATTTTTTACTCCAGTTTATATACCTCGTAGCCAAAATGTGGCTCCAAAATGTTCAGTTGTCTCTGTTCATCTGAGTTTCGCTTGAGTTCCTTTAAAACTGAATCATCTCTGCAAATCAGAGAGAAGTAACAGAGTATGTCAAACAGTTGTAACTGCAATGCTGCTTCCATCAATCCATCCATCCAATGTTTGTTTAGTGTCTACTATGTGTCAGTCACATGTGTGAATGCTCACGGGAATGATAAGGCTACGTAGTCATTTCTAGTATGCTTAGAACAGGGTCAAGCACTGTATTTTTATTAATCCTCAGGAAGAAGCAATAAGGTGTTTTCCAATGAGAAAACATAAGCACAGAGAGGTTAATTTGTCTAACGTCACACAGGTAGTGAGGAGCACAAGCAGAACTCAACTCAGTCTGACCCAGAATCACTAGTGAATGCTGATGAATCCCGAAAAGCAGGCAGGACCAGACCATGCAGTGCTGGGCCCTCCACAGGGTGCCCCTTGAACGCCATTTTCACGGTAATATGAAGGCACTGAAGGTTTTTTGAGCAGGGGTTTTCATAAACCTACTGTGTTTTCAGGTGACTAGTCTGGCTGCAGCATGGAAAATGGGTGGAAGGACCTCGCACATGAACTTATTGCCTCCCAGTTCTGGAGGTCACAAGTCTCAGATGGGTCCATGGGGCTGCATTCCCTCTAGAGGCACTTGGGGAGAATTTGTTTGTTTCGTTTTTGGTCCTTTCCAGCCTCAAGAGAGAGCTTCCCTCCCTCCATCTTCAAAGCCGGCAACATAACCTCTTTCCTTGCTGACCTTCCTGCTACCTCTTTATATGGACCTTTAAGGATTACACGGAGCTCCCTGGATAATCCAGGATAACCTTCCCATTGAAAGAGCCTCACCTTAATCACATCAGCAATGTAAGGTGATATGTTTGCAAGCTCCAGGAATTAGGAGGCAGACATCTTTGGGGGGCTTTATTCAGCCTACTGCGATCTTCAAGTGTGTGCTTTCATGGTCAGGGGGATAGGAAGACATGGGAACACCAACGATTATCGTGTCACGAAACAAATGGTTGATCAACTTGGGGCATTAATTGTGTCTACCTTAGTGCTCTATACTTCCTCCATTTCTTCCTAGTTCTGGTTTTAGGCAGAGGGACTGATTTCAAGCAAAACCACATGGCTGAATAGAGGTAAAAACCATTAAACAGCAGAGTGATCACCCTGAGATCAGAGCTCCCCACCCCACCTGCCAGCACCCAACTCCAGGACCTATGGCATCCGTGTCCTTAAAACATCACTGCTCCAAGGAGCATCTCTATTTTGAAATAGGACAGAGAAAGGAAAATAATACTTTGCATAAAGATAAGAATTTATAATAACATTTTAAGCCCCTTGAGGAAGATATTTGAAGTGATATTTGGACAAGTCAGATAAAAAACATAATTTTGACCTAATTTTAATATTCTGCAATTTGGGAGTCGAGGCTGGTTAAACCTCAAACCCTTCCCCCACCTCCACACCCTTTTTTTGGGTAAGCAACACTGAGTAATTTGTTTAAGAGACATGTTCTGTTTCAAAAATGTATTCTTTCTTCGAAACAACAAAAAGTACCTCTTTGAAGGAAAAGTCATTCACTCGTTTTGTTCTCATAAAAGTTTAATAGAAGCCAACTAAAGTTTAAGATCTCCCAGAGGACAAATAAAGAGATTTCTCAGAAAATGTAGAATCGCAATCTTCATTGGTGCTAGGGGATTTTACACACAAATGCAATTTTATCTTACATTTAAAAGAGGTAAGTAAATAGACAAATCAATTTTAGCTGTTCTGAAATTTCATACTGGGTCATTAATTTTAAAAGATGGGACTTCAATAATAGTTAAAAGAACAGAGGCCCAAGGGTAAAGACTGAGAATAATCACCTTCAAGATTCTGACTTATCAGCAGCCTCAGATCAGAACCACGAGTCTAAACCAGCTTCCTTGTTATGTTCTGCATTGCATTTCCACCGTCAAGTAGAGAAACATACGGAATTCCCTATTGTAACAACACAAACTCCCCCTTCTTTCCTTAAAACTGAATACTCTGATGGATTCTGACAAAACCAGGCTAGATCAAATTAAGACCTGCCTTCTCATCTAGTGGTGGAGACAGAGATATAAAAATAATATTCAATACAGGATAAAAATAAAATAGCTTCAGCTGCAGAATGAACACTCCTACCAAGTAGGAGACTTAGTCCTTGTTAAGTAGTTGTTACACTGTTTCACTTAAAATAATCATGACAATTACACAACTGAAGTGTTGCCATTGTGGACAATGTGACTGTGGGAAGTATCACAACCAAAATGGGCTAAATTCTGAGTTTCAGTTTATTCATCTGCAAAATAGGCTTATAGGGCTGTGATATGATAATGTATATAAAGCAATTGACACTCCCAGGCATGAGGTAAGTTATCTCTTGATTGAAACAGAATACTAATTTACCGTAATAAAGTAAGCTTAATTATGTAGTTCATTTATTTCCACATTCTGGTTGATTTCCTATATCTGGCTTTGCATGTAAAGAATTGGTCCCTGCAAAATCACTTTGTAATATGTAGTTACAACAAATCATTACATTGTATACCAACTTAGATAATGTTATATGTCAATACTACCTCAATACAAGTGAAAAATAATAAAAACAATAGTAAAAAGAAGAACTGGTCACTAACAACTCAAGATGCTTAAGCCACTGGGATTCTTTTTTGAATCAAGATATGGTCTTCATTTTAGCTATACATGGTAAACCTACACATTAATTTTATGCTGGAATTGTTCTAATAATTACCTAGGATTCTATTTAAATCCTGTTAGGTCATCTTCAAAAAAAA
>RCUC01119602.1:0-23473 GCA_003697995.1 Taxidea taxus jeffersonii | reverse complement strand
AGTCTTTGGCTTAAAATCTAATTTGTCTGATATAAGGATTACCACCTCAGCTTTCTTTTGATGTCCATTTGCATGGTAATTTGTTTTCTACCTCCTCACTTTAAATCTGGAGGTGTCTTGGGTCTAAAATGAGTTTCTTCTAAACAGCATATTGATGGGTCTTGTTTTTTTTTTTTAATTTTTATTTTTTATACATTCTGATATCCTGTGTCTTTTGATTGGGGGCATTTAGTCCATTAACACTCAGTGTAACTATTGCAAGATATGAATTTAGTGCCATTGTATTGCCTGTAAGGTGATTGTTACAGTGTATTGTCTCTGTTCATTTCTGGTCTGTTATTTTTAGGCTCTCTCTTTGCTTAGAGGACCACTTTCAATATTTCCTGAAGGGCTGGTTTAGGTGTTTGCAAATTCTTTTAGTTTTTGTTTGTCCTGGAAACTTTTTATCTCTCCTATTTTTAGTGACAGCCTACCTGATATACTATTCTTGGCTACATATTTTTCTCATTTAGTGCTCTGAATATATCATGCCAGTCCTTTCTGGCCTGCCAGGTCTCTGTGGATAGGTCTGCTGCCAATCTAGTTTCTACCATTGTATGTTACAGACCTCTTGTCTTGAGCTGCTTTCAGCTTTTCCCTTTGTCACTGAGACTTGTATGTTTTACTATTAGATGACAGGGTGTTGATATATTTTTATAGATTTTGAGGGGAGTTCTCTGTACCTTCTGAATTTTAATGTTTATTCCCTTCACCCAATTAGGGGAAGTCTCTGCTATAATTTGCTCCTGTATACCTTCTGTCCCTCTCTCTCTTTCTTCTTCTTCTGGGATCCCAATTATTCTAATATTGTTTCATCTTATGGTATCACTTATCTCTCAAATTCTCCCCTTGTGGTCTGGTAGTTGTTTATCTCTTTTTCTCAGCTTCTTTATTCTCCATCATTTGGTCTTCTATATCACTAATTCTCTCTTCTGCTTCATTTATCCTAGCAGTAAGAGCCTCCATTTTTTAGTGCACCTCATTAATAGCTTTTTAAATTTCAACTTGGTTAGATTTTAGTTCTTTTATTTTTCCAGAAAGGGATTCTGGAGACTCGTTCATGCTTTTTTCTAGCCCAGCTGTCACCTTGATTATCATCATTCTGAACTTGTACTGATATCTTACTAATGTTCATATTGGTTTGATCCCTAGCCATTGGTACTGCCTCTTGTTCTTTTCTTGAGGTGAGTTTTTCCACCTTGTCATTTTATCCAGATAAGAATAGATGAATGAGAGAACACAATACTAAAAGGGTAGCAACAACCCCAGAAAAATATACACTAACCTCCAGAGACCCAAAACTGGAGGGGGAAGAAAGGAGGAAAACAAACAAATATATATATATTTGAATGACATATATATATATATATATATATATATATATGAATGACTGGTGGACAGAACAGAGCCACACACTTGATTTGGGGTGTATTTTGGTCTGTTAGAAGAAACTGCCTCCCAAATTTTTAAAGAAAGAAAAACATACATATATAAAAATAAGGGTAAATATGATGAAGGGATGGAATATGACTGTAAAGATGAAAATTTTAAAAGATTCTAAAAAAGGAATTGATAAGATAAGAATTTGGTTGAAAAAAATGGAGGGGGTTGGAGAATATGATCAGGCTGGAGGTTAGAACAAAGCCATGTGCTACAGTTAGGGTATATTTTGATCTGTTAGAAGAAACTGTATCCCAAAATTTTAAAGAAAGAAAAACCTATATGTATACAAAAAATAAGGTTAAATACAATGAAGAGATAGAATATGGTTATAAAAATGAAAATTAGAAAAGATTTTTTAAAAAGTTATTGATAAGATAAATAGCTTTAAAAAAAAGTTAAAATAGGGAGGAGGAAAAATTAAAAACTGAATTAGAAAAAATTAAAATTTAAAATATTTTACTTCAAAAGATTAAAGAATCGTGGGGGGAAAGCCATGAATTCTACATGTTTCATTCCCCTAGCTTTGGAATTCCGCAGTTCTCATTGATTGATGAACTTGGTCTTGGCTGGATGGTCTTGCTAATCTTCTAGGGGAGGGGCCTGTTGCGGTGATTCTCAAATGTCTTTGCCCGAGGTGGAACTGCACTGCCCTTCCCAGGGGCTAGGCTAAGTAATCTGCATGGTTTTGCTCTTGGGAGGTTTTGTTCCCTGAATGCTTTCTGTAGAGCTTTGGAGGACGGGAATGAAGATGGCGGCCTCCCAATATCCAGCCCGGAGGAGCCGAGAGCTGCGGGCCCCACTCCTCTGTACGCCATCAGATAAAAGCCACGAATCCCTCCCATCTCCCTGGTCTCCAGCCACACTCCGAGCTCACCTGGCCTGTGACCGAGCATTTCTATCATGGTGCATGGCCCTGTTTGGAATTTCCAAACCCAGCAGATTCCTGCAGCACACTCTAGTGCTGCTCCTCGCAGAAGGTGAGTCTCCTGGGATCTGCCACTTGTGGGGTCCCTGCTCGAAAAGCAGTGTCCCGACTGTGCCTCGAACCATGGTTTATGGCAACTATGAGCTGAGAGCCCACTCCTCAGCTCAGTCTCTGCATCCGGCTTCCCCACTCCAACACCTGGGAGCTCTGCCACCCCCTGCAACTCAGACACTCCCAGTCTTTCTGTGACCCCTGAGATCACACTGTCCCCATGAGAGTACTACCCACCCCTGAGCCTCTGGAGCAATGTCCATCAGTGGAGCAGACTTCTAAAAGTTTCGATTATTTTGTACTCCACTGCTCTATTGCTTGCCAGAGCTGCCCTTCCCCACACGGTCTATCTTCCCGAATGTTGCCTTGGATTCACTTCCCTACACTTCCCACCTTCCAGAAAGTGGTTGCTTTTCTGTTCCTAGAATTGCTGCTCTTCTTCTCTTCAATTGCCTATTGAGTTTGTAGGTGTTCAGAATAGTTTGGTAACTATCTACCTGAACTCCTGGGATCCGATGTTATTAGGTTTCCTCCTCCTCTGCCATCTTGCTCCTTCCCCCAATCTACCCATTCCTGAAAAGACTAACATGACATTGATGTGAGTACTATTTATCATAATGAAACACCATGTTCTCATGACCATTTTTATTGTGAAATGAAATTGTGTTATGTTATCAGAATCTGGTTGAGTGTAAATAGTGAAATGTTTTCTAATGAGTTCCTTTGAAATACAAATAACAATGTAATCTTTTATTGGTGAGCCTTTTTAAAACAAATATTCACAACAACCTCAAAATGACATACAAATATTAACATTATAAAAAGTTTCTTTATTTAAAAAGTTATTCTAGGATAATGTTATTCTATTAGATTAAAACAACATTCGGTTTTATTTATTCATTTATATGTTACCGTAAATATTTATGTGGTATGGTGGGAAAAGCAGGAGGTAGCAGACATGGGGACTAATCTCAATTTTGCCTCTAATCCCTTGTGATCTTAGGCAAATCACTTAATCTCTTGAAGGCTCAGTTTCTTCATGTATAGACTAGATGGTCTGGAAAACAAAATCCTGCTTCATTTCAGCAATAAGATTATGGATTCTCTTTTTAGGAACACATCTATGGCAAAACCAAAAATCAAACCCAAGTATATATAAGAATAGAAATATCAGTCTTTAGGTAGAATCTCAATCATTGGAAATTTTTGAAAAAATTACCTTAATGTCATTGTCTGGTTATGTGTAGTAGTCAGGATAATTTTCTTTTATTACATACTCTATATAGTTATATTTCAATTCTATATTAAAAATATAATAATATGAAATAATGGATCCAAAAACCTTTTACTAAAACAATTTTTAAAAAACATTTTAAAAATCACTGAACAGGGGTGCCTGGTTGCCTCAGTTTGTCCAATATCTGACTCTTGATCTTGGCTCAGGTCATGATCTCAGGTTTGTGAGATGGAGTCCCGCACAGGGCTCCATGCTGGGTGTGGAATCTGCTTAAGATTCTCCCTCTGCCACCACCCCACTCTCCACTCTCTCTCTCTTTCTTTCTCTAAAAAAAAAAATTGTTGAATAATTACACTTATGATTAGCTCAACACTAGAAAACTGGAGGAAGACCTGAGCATCATTAACACCTGGTACATTTAGTAATTCTTATTTAATATTTCATCTGTTTTCCTCATTTTAATAACTTGACTCGTGCTGTATTTCTCTGAAAAAATAGAACTCAGAGAAAATTCTATACATTTTTCAGTTAATAGCTCAGTAGTCGACATTCATTTAACAAATGGATGGATTTGTACCACGTTTAGTGACAGCTTTGTCACTTGGAGGTAGAGCTCTAATGTGCCTTATTTACTTGCTTTTTAAAATTATTTATTTATTTATCTTTAAGGATTTAGTTATTTTGGAGAGAAAGAGAGCATGAAAGCAGGGGCAAGGGAAGAGAGGGAGAGGGAGAATCTCAAGCAGATTCCCACACAGGGCTCGATCTCATAACCCTGAGATCCTGACCTGAGCTGAAATCAAGAGTTGATGTCTTACTGATTGAGCCACCCAGGTGCCCTGAATAATCTTGCTTTTTTTATTAAAAAGAAATTGTTCATAGGAGTTACCTTGACACAATGATATTTAATTAAAGTTAAGTGGAATCTGGGAATAAATTATATTTTTGCTATCCTAGTATTTTTTATTGCTATGAGTGACAATGAAAATGATCAAAATAACAAATTTCACATGTATATATTGATGAGAGGCCAAACAGTATAGGGGGACAAGGACAGGAATTTGATCAGGGCTTGTCTACTCATTCAAGTTAGAAGGGCATTTACAAAATGGACAACGGGCAGATTGCAGGCCTTGTAAGCTGTCCTCTTGTAACTTACACAATCCTCAGTTTAAGACTTTTCAAACATACGCATCAGTGGAAACAATCTTTTGAGAAAAAAAGAATTTGTGACATTAACAGCACATGTCTTTTTGAGAGGCGGCTTTCTTCGGTCTTAACTTCTTGACCTCTCAGCTGTGTTTGGTGCCATTTGGCCACTTCCTCCTTCTTGAAGCTCTTTCCTCTTTTAACTTCAGAGACTGGCTGCTTCTTACTTCTGTTTTCATGTCTCTGAGCAGTCCTCACCTCGCTGTTCCTCCTGCCTCTTAAATATGATTGTCCCTTGGATTCTATCCTCAGCCTTCTCTTCCTGACCTGCCCACTCCCACCTACTTCTATGGCAGAAGTCACTACCACTTCTATATTATTAACTCCCAAATTTCCTTCTCTAGGCCTGAACTCTGTCCCAAGAGTTAGATTCATGGATGTTCTTTGGGCATCTTGAACTCAATATGTCTACAATGAAACCCATTATTTTTCCCTAATAACCTTCTGTTTTTCCTGTGTGTATGTTGATCAGTTAATGAGAAGACCCCATGTGAGTCTTCTTTTCATAATTAATTATTTTTTTTTAAAGTAATCTCTATACCCAACGTGGGGCTTGAACTCATGACCCCGAGGTTAAGAGTTGCATGCTCTGCCAACTGAGCCAGCCAGGTGCCCCCAATGTGAGCCTTTATGTGTCATATATAAATCTATTTTCCAGCCCTCAGTGGCTCCCCCTGCAGTACTTCCTTTGCCATAACTTCCTAAAGAGGTGATAATAGTCTATCTGTTGGGTGTTTTGCTATGGACAGGACACAGTATCCTCTGGCTGCCTCCTCCAAAAGAAGCAAAAGTTTGCTTTTTGAAAGCATTTTATTAGGAGACAGAAAGTATTTTCTAAAAATAACAAAATGGGAAGTAAAATAATTCATTAAACAAATACTTATCAAGTCCTACTCTGTGCTGGGTGCTGGGGATAACATGGTGTTGGATGTCGCTTTTTTATTGACCTTTGAGTCTGGGACTAAGGGGTGGTTGGAGAGGACAAACTAGAGCTTAAACAAACAGTCACACAAATACATGGGAAACCCTGACTGTGGCCAGTGTAGGGAAGAAGAGGTCCTAAAGTGTTCATAATAGTGTGATTGAATCCAGGCGGGGAGTCCCTGAAAGGCTTCCCCTGAGGAAGCTTATGGAGAGCCAAATCTAAAAGATAATGTGGTAGATTGATTGTGACATTGTCCTAATTATTTCTACCCTTTTAAGGTGACTTGGCATCTCCTCCCCTCAAGAGAATCTCTTCATAACTCTTTTCATCTGGGCCAACTTTGTGACTTATCTTGGCCAATGGAATGTGGAAGAAATAATGAGGGGTGACTTCTGAATTTCAGCCTGAAGAGGCTTTGCACATGACCATTCACGCTCTGAAAACCCCGTCAGCCCTGTTCCGAATAAGCTGGGCAAAGCTGCTGCATGGTAAAAGACACATGGCCCAGTCCTCCCTGACCCCATAACTGACAACCAGCTAACTGCCAGATCAGTGAGTGAGGCCATCCAAGACCAGCCAGGCCCCAGCTGACCCGTTAAGCAAGTGCAGAGCCATGAACAAGCCAGCAGAGATCAGCCAAACCTGGCCCAGAGCCGCTGAACCATCTGGCTGACTCAGCTCTCTGAGCCATAACTGGTGTTTGTTGTTTTAAGAGACTGAGTTTTGACATATTTATTAGCTGTTGCAGCTAACTGGTACAGATGAGTAGGGATTAACTAGGCAGAGAGTTTTATAGATAGAGAGGACAGCATGCGCCAACCCTGTGTGAGGACAGAGCGTGGCAGTTTCCCTGGACTGCAAGGAGACCTGGGTGAATGGATTGTAACCATCGTGGGGACCTTGTGACCTGGGTCTGGGTGGGGAGGGCCAGAGCTATACGAAAACTAGGAGACTGTGTTAAAGTCTTGAGTCTTGCTTCTAAGAACAATGGGAATGCCCACATAGGTGTCAAGCAGGAAGGACGTACAACTAGAATTGGGTTTTGGAATTTGGGTGAAGTTTGAAGAATAGTTTCTGGGGGAAAAAAAAAGAATATTTTCTGGGGGTGGGGGTCAGAGTAGAAACAGGAGTGTTGCAGTAGTCAGTAGTCATTTTTTGAGGGAGAGAGTGAGAGAGAGCATGAGAGGCAAGAAGATCAGAGGGAGAAGCACACTCCCCTTGGAGCTGGGAGCCCGATGTGGGACTCCATCCCAGGACTCCGGGATCACGAACTGAGCCAAAGGCACTGGCTTAACCTACTGAGCCAACCAGGCAACCCCCCCCAGCCACTTTTTTTCCAAATAAGTCAATTTTAATAAGATCCTCTATACACACATTTCCTACTGAAAACTGAAATAGCACATCAAAAAAATTTTATAACAATGTCTAAAAACCAGAAAATCTAACGTATGTACCTGCCCTAATTATGCTCTAACCAAACCACCCAAAGTTTTCCTGTATTCCTTCTACAGAAGTTACTTGGCTTCCAATTTTTGATATTAGGTCTCATCTTAATGACTTCAGGTCTCTCAAACACACAGGCAACATTTAGAACTTATTAGTGCTTCCTTAAATCAAAAGGTGTAAGTATACTGAAGTCATTCAAATGCAAACTACAGGATTCCTTACAAACTACTGGTATCACAGTAGAAAAGATACAAAAAAAGAAAAACCTTACAATATCACAGATTACCAAAATATTACAGTTTGCCCTAACATAGAGCAGCTTTCCAAACTACTGCAAAATGATCCTAAAATCACTAACAAAAAGAAACAGTATAAGAATAAAAGTTTGTTTGCATTGGTTCCATGTCATAACTATTCTCCATGCTGGTTTCCTCAGAAAGATCTTTATGATATGGGCAATAATGACAGCAACATCTGAATCTTTTCACTCTGGTTTCACCCTCCTCCATTTCCTTCTGCTGTAGATCTTTTGGGACCCTGGGCTGAGGTAGCTCAAGTCAGGCAAGAGACCACAGAGTGTAGAACAGGATGGTGATGGTGACAGGGCCATGACCTTGCCCAGCTCCAGGAGATTCCACTATCTATTCTGTGGTTTACAGGAATGACTGTCCAGGATTTGAGCAGAGCATCCTTTGGAACCTGGGAGTGGAAATAATTGGATGGATTTAAGAGATAGTTGGGAAGATGGCAGGTGTCAGTGATTGGTAGGATATACAAACATGGGGTTTCTAGGGACACATCAAGGGTGACTGCTAGGTTCTTGGTGGAGAATACCAATCATTGAGCTGATGAACAATGAAAGATCACATATGGAGAGAATGATCTTAAGTTTGGATTTAGAGGTGTTGATTTGAAATGCCTTTGAGATTCCTGAGAAGATATCCAAGTAGGCAGTTGGGTACGTGGGGCTGGAGCTCAAGTTAAGAGGTCTGGTTGAAAACATAGTTTTGAGTCTTCTGTGTATATGGCATCCAAAGGCTTGAAAGACCTATCTTCAAGAGACAATCTTGCCAGGGTCTAGGTTACTGTTTCAAAATTCCTAATGCTTTCAGAAATGGTCACTGAGCTCTTAGGACTTCTCTCTCCAGAAATTATTTCTGAGTGTGAAATTATTTCTGATGATGTGAGGCTCACACGTCATCTCTTCTTTCTGACGAATGGTGGGCAGCTATCTCCTTTATGTATCATTTAACCCTCAAGAAACAATTAAAATGGTTGCTGTTTTTTGAAACCACTGGACTGAATGCTCTTCGTCTAAGTGGGATTCTGAGGTACACTAAAACTATTGCCTTTGTGCTTTTCCTTACAGTAATACAGTTAAAAACCCAGGAATTATTTCTTCTTTAGTTTCTAT
This sequence comes from Taxidea taxus jeffersonii, assembly GCA_003697995.1. NCBI lineage: Eukaryota > Metazoa > Chordata > Mammalia > Carnivora > Mustelidae > Taxidea > Taxidea taxus. Next base: position 14,784 of record RCUC01119602.1, on the reverse strand, counting down.
CTCCAATGCAGTGCATAGCAGATCCTCACAATTGTACTTCTCCTGAATAGATCTCCTCGTTCCCTCTCATTCCCTTTGTTGGTCTATTTCTTGTGTCTTCATTTACCTCTGCGCCTCTAGTTTAACTTCCACTGAGGACATTTTATTTTCCCCCATACAGCTGTCACCACTTTTTCCAAAATGCCAAACTGACCGTATCACTATCCTAAAGGACCCGCAGGGTCACAAACACCTGGGACAGTTTTCAAAAGCTTTCTGGCCTACAGCATTGGACTTCTCCGACCTCATGTCTTAACACTGACTTCCCCACGTGGGGGGAGGGGAAGAGGGAGAGAATCTGAGATCAAGACCTGAGCTGAAACCATGAGTTGGATGCTTAACCGACTGAGCTATCCAGGCGCCCCTAGAAAGATCATATTAGGGACGCCTGGGTGGCTCAGTTGGTTAAGCGGCTGCCTTCGGCTCAGGTCATGATCCCAGCGTCCTGGGATCAAGTCCCACATCGGGCTCCTTGCTCGGCAGGGAGCCTGCTTCTCCCTCTGCCTCTGCCTACCACTCTGTCTGCCTGTCCTCACTCTCTCTGACAAATAAATAAACAAAATCTTAAAAAAAAAAAAGATCATATTAAATAAATAGCCAGGGTCACTTCAGTTGATAGAATGGTAACTGAAATTGAGCTTTTGGTGGCTACACTCAAATTGAGGTTCTAAGATTATATTTGTCTCATGCTCATAAAACCGTTATACATATTTGATTATTGCTGTAATTGATGGTTCATTCCATTTAAACAGTGAACCTTGAACCTATAATTTATTTCACATTGCTATAATTGCCCTCTTATAGCATTTAGATTCCACATTATAGTACTTAAGTTCTTGGTGATGACTATTAATTTATTCCTTTCTTCTCATGAAGGAGAGAAAATATTTTATACAGATGGACTTTATATCTATTTTCTTGGACTTTCCTTTTCCTCTGAAAGGACTTTATTTTTTTTAACTTTGTAACTTTTCAAGATTATTCTGGCGTTATTCATCTCTTCTATTCCAAATGGTTTAAAAACATTCATCATTTTTCTCAGATGATAAACAACAAAATATGGGTTAGGGTTTAGAAGACAAAGAAAAATATCTCTGGTTTCATTTTGAAGTTCTTTAGAGAGAATTTCTGTAATGTTGGCACATACTAAAAATTTGGAAATACAGGATGAATTCTAATCTGGAATGAAATTATCAGCAAACCACTGGATTCACTGCATACCTATGTGAAGAACTGTGTAACACAACTCCCTGCATCTTAATAATCTCCAGAAACTTCTCCATCACAGCCAATAAAACATAATAGTGTGGTGTGCAATACGTTTTTACTAAAGCATATGGCATTTTATATCTGTTTCACATATAATTCTCTTAAAAACTTGGTAACTTCTTTGTAGGTAGACCCATATTGTTGTTAAACAGAATTAGTAATACTGAAAGTATTTTTAAGGTTTAAAATAATCTCACAAATCCTTGTTATCATTGGATCCGAAGTACCTGCTTGACAAAGCTTATTTGAAATTCTTGGCTCTTCGGTCTCACACTTAATTCGTAAAATGTTCCCTCCTGTTGTCATTAGGCTGCCCATCTGTTGTAATTCAGATCAAGTCTGAGTGGCTTTCGATAGCCACACTGAGATGCACCTAAGAGGGCTGAGCTTTACTGAATGTAGCCTGGTCTCTTTCCTGCATGTCTGTTACACACAGGAACACTGGGTGCACTGACAGTGTCCTACAACACTTCTGTCTTTGGTATTCCAAAGATTTTATTTCAAAATGCATACATTTCTCTCTCTATATATATTTTTAAACACACACACACATATATATTTAACTTTCTTGATGATTTTCAAATCTGCAATCTATTACTTTTATTCACAGTAAAACACTGTTTGAAAATATAAAACAGGGGCCCCTGGGTGGCTCAGTGGGTTAAGCCTCTGCCTTCGGCTCAGGTCATGATCTCAGGGTCCTGGGATCAAGCCCCGCATCGTGCTCTCTGCTCAGCGGAAAGCCTGCTTCTCCCTCTCTCTCTGCCTGCCTCTCTGCCTACTTGTGATCTCTGCCTGTCAAATAAATAAATAAAATCTTTAAAAAAAATACTAATGTAAGCATCAATTTGGCATATGAAGGCGAACTTAGGAATACTTATCAGAAGCCGTATTATTTCACATACCTTTGAATAAGTAATTCTTTTTCTAATAATTTATTCTAAGGACATGATCAGGAATATGGAAAGAAAATGTAGCTTCAAGAAAGTTCATGCTGTTCAAAACAGAAAGACGTGGAGATTAATGTTTCACAGTAAAGGCTAGGATGAAAAATGTGGGAAACATCCTTCCTGGAATATTACAGAGCCGTTCAAATGTTACTTCAAGGGCATGAAAATATTTGGGATGCATTGTTGAACAAAAAAGTCATAATATGGAACACAGTTCGGATAACATTTTTATAAACTCTACAGCTGATATCTGTTTTTCTGCCTTTTTCACTGTATATTTATATATATTAAAAAGCTGTATAAATAACTTAATAATAGTGACCTCTGAGTAGTGAGATTACAGGTAATTTTTATTTCATTTTTGATTATTTACATTTTCTAAAGTTTCTTCCATAAATGTATATATATATACACACATGGTATGTATATGTACGTACATAAATATTTCTACCTATATTTCTATATTTCTCCATATATATTTATATACATTAAATACATTATATATATTACTTATTTGTATTTGCTGAAGTTTCTCCCATAAACATATATATGCATATATATGCTTATATATGTGTGTATGTATGTATATACATTCATGCATACAAACATATTCTTTGAAATAAGAAGAAAGCATTTTAAAAAAGGCAACCATCTTAATAGTCAGATTCTATGAATTTATTATTGGGTTTGCATTAATTACTTTTAAAGTACGATGTGAAAAAGCCTTCCATCCCATAGTGTGGTAAGTAAAGAAACAGGAGCTTTCCTCTAGGATGATACTTATCCATATTCCACAGCCTCTCAAAATGAGGTCAATGAGTTTTTTTGTGTTTTTTGTTTTTTGTTTTACATAAATTATCTTTGATGAGTTCTGAGGAAGGTCTGGCTTATTTTAAATTCTGCGATTAGGGAGTAGTTTCACAGCAAGGTTTGAATATCATTGCTGAATGACTAATGTTGTGGACAAATATAATCATCTTTGTCTAAAGTTTACATTGTTCTTTCATATACGCTGTCTTAATTGCTTCTAACGGCCCTGAAATACGAATAAGATATATTTGCATATGAGAAAACTGAAATTTCTAAAGGTAAAGGAACTTGTTCATGGTCACCCAGCTATTAGCTGGTAGAACTGGGCTTAAGCCCAGGTCTTGTGATAAGAGCCCATCAAGAGGGAGCAGCATACTCCATAATCTTTTTACCACACTATTTTCCTAACATTCAAAAATGTTAACTTACTAGGCAAATGCCCCATTCCTATTCAGGACACTACTTGTCTGAAGAGCCTATGAAGGGCACCTTGATTACTCTATCCTATGACACTTTACCAAGAAGAACAGTCCTAGGCACAAAAGCCATGAAATTCCCACAGATTAGAAAGAGTAGACTAGGGTAGATGAGAGCTCTAGAGTCATCCTCTCATGCTCATTCTTTTTTTTTTTTTTTAAGATTTTATTTATTTATTTGACAGACAGAGATCACAAGTAGGCAGAGAGGCAGGCAGGGAGAGAGAGGAGGAAGCCGTCTCACCAAGGAGCAGAAAGCCCGATGCGAGGCTCCATCCCAAGACCCTGGGATCATGACCTGAGCCGAAGGCAGAGGCTTTAACCCACTGAGCCACCCAGGTGCCCCTCTCATAGTCATTCTTAAGATGACCCACGGCCACCCTTACTGCTCTATTCCAGGTGCATCACATACACTAACACATCAGCAACCTGGGAGACAGGCTCTATGATTCTCATTATACAGATGAGAAAACTGAGCCTCAGAAAAGTGCCCTTGGTCACATAGCTAATAAAAGGCAAAAGTGGGATTGGAATATGGCTGTATTGACTCCAGACCCTTTCTATGAACTAATTCCACTTTTCTTGACTTAATCTGGGTTTGAATTGTGCAGAGAAAAATGTATCTTCCAGGCACTGACAGCGTGAGTTTCAGAGCACGTGGTTCTGTTAGAGAGAAAACTGTGTTCACAAAGTGGTGATGGAGCCCAATGCCAAGAGGAAGGTTACGGCACTGGCGCAAAAGAGCTTTTCACAGACAAATGGAAGCCTTGAGTCCTTTCTTATTTTCCATTCCCCTTTTGTACATGTTCACCTTACTATTAATAATTTCCTAAATCTCCTTAAAGTAGTTTCCATCACTGAGATGGAAGTTCTACAAAAAAAAAAAAAAAGAGAGAGAGAGAGAGAGAAAGAAAGAAAGAAAGAAAAAAGAAAAGAAGGAGGAGGGAGGAGGAGAAAATCAGGAAAAAACTATATTGTCTTCTCTCAAGTTTTTGATGAGGTCTACCACGTAAACAGTTTCCTATCTAGCAACTTGACTTTTGCTGATCTAATAGAGAAAGATCCTTTACTAGTTCAGATTAGAACGATTCCAAATGTTTGGAAACATAATATATGTGTTTGGTATTCTGGTTATTGCTCCTACGGCTTATAATACAAACTTTGTTCGACCGCAAATTGAATCAGATCTCAAATCTGGTCATGAGAAGTAGCAATTGCATGTCTTATTTCTCTTGACATTTATACAATGGTTCAAAAGTTTTGGTGTCAAAAGATCTCTATGGTACAGGACGAAAACTGTAACTTTCAGTTTCAGTAGCATTAACAGTATTTGCTGTTTTTGATCTCCTGTGACCAGTTAAAAATTTGTATTCTTGAGGTGCCTGGGTGACTCAGTTGGTGGAACCTGCGACTCTTGATCTCAGGGTTGTGAGTTCAAGCCCCATGTTCAGTGTAGAGATTACTTAAAAAATAAAAAAAATCTTCAAAAAAATTACGCTTTTTAAAAAAATTTTACTTCCAGTGTAGTTAACATACAGTGTTGTAGTAGGTTCAGATGTACAATATAGTGATTCCACACTTCCGTAGATCCCCTGTGCCCCTCAGAGTAAGTGTCCTCTTTAATCCCCATCACCTGTTTCACCATCCCCCACCCACCTCCCCTCTGGCAACCCTCAGTTTGTTCTCTGTAGTTTAGAGTGTGTTTCTTGGTCTGTCTCTCTCTCCTTTTAAAAATTAGTATTCTAACATAAAGGATTACAGACCGATCCTATCAATTAATGTATGTGTGGCAAGTTGAATGCACTTTGTCAAAGTGTATATATTTAGAATAAAATCCAGCTATAGGTGTATATACACACATGGACATATATACACAGACATATATGCATTCACACATACACTTTCTATATGCAATATGTAAGTGTGTGTGTTATATATGTGCATGTGTATATATAATTTTTTTCAGTGTTGAGCAGTTTTTAGAAAATTACGGATCCTATTTTCATTACTTCCAAATCACTTTTTAAAACACTCCAAGGTCGGGCGCCTGGGTGGTTTAGTGGGTTAAAGCCTCTGCCTTTGGCTCCGGTTGTGAATTCCAGGGTCCTGGGATGGAGCCCCACATCGGACTCTCTGCTCAGTGGGGAGCTTACTTCCCCCCTCTTTCTCTGCCTGCCTCTCTGCCTACTTGTGATCTCTATCTGTCAAATAAATAAATAAAATCTTTAAAAAAATGAAACACTCCAAGGGACATAGCAACATCGAACTAAAGACAATCTCCCAAATTGTGTGCCTATCAATTCTTAACTAATCAGATATTATGAATCTCTTTTAATTTTTGTGTTTCCTCCTGACCAACCTTTGACTTTTTCAGAAGAGCAGAGACAAGGGAAGAGCAAAATGGTTCAAAGAGGGGTGCTTGTCATTCTTGATTTGCTTTTGAAGCATTAACTTGGTTTACGGCCATACCACCCTGAACGCGCCCGATCTCGTCTGAAGCATTAACTTGATATTTGAGAAAGGGATCATTAGTCACAATTGTAGAAGTGGAATTTTAGAACTCGTATAAATATAAACATTTCCTGGCTTACAAATAAGGGACAATTACAAATGTTTATCCCTCATCCCTTGCAAGACCCTCAGCTATTTCCATAAAAGCTACCATGCTGGCAGGGAGGGGTTGAGAAGGAACAGTTAGAGCTTCTCCAGGTTCTGAAAAGGACCATGTTGTGAACAAGTCCAGGCATCTGACTGGGACAGATCTGGTGTGTCCTTGGGCTCAGGTGCCTCTCACACTAAAGCATTTTTTTTCTTCTCAAATCTCATTTTACTTTCCCCAATATCCTAAGTTACAAAGCGTGCTCCCTCCCTTCCCATAGGATCTTAAAAAATGCAAATGTCTCTGGGTCGTTAAAGGAGCCTTGGTCATTCATATCTTTGTGTAAACAGGCTCAAAAAAGGGTTGTTTTTCTTAAAGCACCTAAAAGAAACAAAGGATGCCAAGTTTGCTGGGATTCTGGAAGAATTGTGAGGGTGAGGCCGCTGAGCCTACAGCGGTCCCCAAGCTTCCGTGGGAGATGAGGGGGTCTGGAGGACAGAAAGAGAGAATGGTGCCAGAAATAAACTGCCTACTGTCAGAATTTGTCTGTATCTGGCCACGTCTCAAGGCTTTAATTTTTAGTTTGGAAGGGAAAACATCATCCATTCAAACATCCAATTCTTCTCCCCTTGGCAGACAAGCTTCTGGTTATCCCCTTACTTCAGGCAGGGAGGGGCAGAGAATAACCCCCATCTTAATTGGTGCAGAAGTTTCCTATTTCCTGTTTTTGTTGTACCACGGAAAAATTTTCCATATGTATCTGCAGTGCATTACAGACTCTTAGAACTTTAGAAAGACTGGAAGTGCTCTGTTAGGTCCCTTCTTATGCAAGCCGCGTCCCAGAGAGAAGGGCTTGAGTTTTCCAGAGAAAAGTGGTGTCAGAGCCAGGGACAGAAACCACCTGGCTGGTGGTGAAGTTCAATAGTAAACGTCTTGCGTAAACATATGAAAAGCCAAGTAACAACATATATGGAAAGCCAAGTATGGAAAGCCAAGTAACAACAATGGGCAAAAGTGAACCAATTCAACTCACCAGGTTCACTTTCCTAAAGTGTTGTGTTTTTAAACAACAACAACAACAAAAAAATATATATATAAATATATATAATATATTAATATTAATTAATATTAAATATTAATATAATATAATATAAATATTTAATGTTAATATTAAAATATTAATATAATATTTATATATTATATATATTTATATTTATTCATATATATTTATATATATATATTTTTTGCAAAGTTGTACTAACCTAAAAATGTGTGCAATACTCCTTGAGTTGGTTAACACGTTCCGCCTTGTTCCCACCATCCCTTTCTGTTTCCTCTTGTGGGGGCTGGCTCGCTGCTTCAGTCTGCTGGCCCAATTCTATCCTCTGTTTCCCTGGCTGCTTCTTACTTTTCAGGGAAGAGAGGGGGTGTTGGGCAGGAAAGCTCCTATTCCTCTTACAACTTCCCTCTCCTTAGGGGGAAATCCACTAGTGCATTTGATGCCTAGGAGCTATCAGGCTCTGGACCCCTGGGCCAGGCCTGCCCTGTCATGCTCCAATTTACATAGCTTGATTAGGATGTCATTTCATCTAACAGGTGAAAATGAAATTAACAGCTCAATTTGCATTCACCCTAGGGCATATGCCCCCAGAACTTTGAGGCGTGTGACATTGTTACTGTCCTTACATGCCAGCAACAGTCTTCCTATATGGACCCCTCTGATGTGGTTTCCTTAAAATGGATGGATTTATGGTCCTTGACGCTGATGGGTCCAAAGTTATACAATCAACAACGGTCAGGCTTCAGGCCGTTTATGTTGCAGAGTCCATAAAGGGATCTGAAAAGTCTTCCATTTATGTGTGTAAACATTTTCATATTTAAATACATTTTGTACTCTGAATAATATAGCATAGGGTTTATTAACCCCAATAAACCTAAGCCCTCTTAAAGGTTGTGCCTCTGCAGCATCAGAGCTGTCACCAGAACCCCCAAGGTCCCCTGATACAAAGATAAAGAACCATGAAGTCAGATGACAAATGGGTCGTTTAAATCATCTCACCAAATTTACTGATTTTTGTCTCTGTCCCATTTGGATGCATTTCCTCATTGATTTTCTTTAATTTGTGGCTTGAAAGACATCAATTCACAGGATTTTCTTACATCCTTTTCCTTTATGTGCCGTTGATGGATTTGATTTGAGTCAAAGGTAAGCCATAGTACAGGATTTTGATGTTATAGCAAGATGATTTCTGTTGTGGGAGAATCATGAGCTTTAGGATTAAGAGCCTGGAGTTCAGCTGTGCCACAAAGGTCACTCAAGATCGATTTTATAATTTCTTTGTGTCTCAGTCTCTGACCTATATATTGGGAAGGGGGCATTTAATTCATGCAGCTGTCACCGGAATGACATAACATAAACCCGCAAAGAACCCACCCACCGTAGTTCATGACCCCTAAGAGACACCCAGGAAGCACACCTTCTCCGGTACGATCCAGGCTGTTGGGCTTGGCTTGTTTTTGTCCAGTTACACTAGATGCAAGGACCTTACTTACTCCCCTTGACATTTGTAATATTTACCTGTGGGTGGACCTTCTATTTTTAGGCCCGGAAGGCAAATCCTTTAGCAAAAGCAAAACTTTCCCCATTTTTGATCTCCTCTTTGCATTCCTTTCACCTCACTTTCCTGCTACTCCTGACCATTCCCAATATCCACGGAAAGAGTCAATTCATTGTGATCTCGGTGTTTCCAAGACCTCAGACAAAAAAAAAGGTATCAAAGGGAAAAATAAATATTATATGGTTAAAGCATGACAATAAATTATACAACTTCATCTCAAATTTTGCTCTGGGCAAAGGTTGACATGAAACGTTTGAAGAAACATGAAACAGACCCTAAAGACAGATGATTTTTCACAGTGAACGGCATTTTTTTTTCCCCCAAGCTTCAAAGCAAAGGTTCCTTTTGTCCTCTGCTTGATAGGTTATTTTTGACACGACTTAACTTATGAAATTGTTCCAATGCCTTTTAAAAGGGTCTGGGCACATGAGTGTGCTAGTGAAAATGATGAATGTTAGTTCTTAATTGAAAATTTAAAAATATCCATGTGGCAAAGTGTAATAAACACATTTTCTCTTTTGTAAAAGTTTCAAAAGGAGGACCTTCCATGACACTACATTGCACTCAATAATCAATAATACGATGATCTGAGAAATAAGCTGCGGAAGAGTGTGCTTTCTAGATCAGTCTTCTTCTTACAGTGTCCCCTGCAACTCCGATTCATCAAACACTTCAAAGATTGTTTTCTCTAATTTAGACATAATTTTTTAATAATTTCATTATGAGCCTTAACATATTATACCAATGAAAAAGTGAATATATCTTTGAAAATATTAATATTTATTTATAGTAATAGAGACCTAATTTTTTTTTTTTTGCTATAGAAAAGTTGCTGAATTTTCAGCATCGTTTATAATTTCAAAAGAATTCCAAGACATTGTGGTATACTTAGAAGAAATTTTAGGGGGCTCCTGGATGGCTCAGTGGGTGAAAGCCTCTGCCTTCGGCTCAGGTCATGATCTCAGGGTCCTGGGATCCGAGCTCCGCATGGGCTTCCTGCTCAGGGAGAAGCCTGCTTCTTCCTCTCCCACTCCCCCTGCTTATGTTCCCTCTCTCGCTGTGTCTCTTTCTGACAAATAAATAAATAAAATCTTAAAGAAAAAAAGAAATTTAAGCAACTTAATTATGATACACGCTGAGAGGTTTTGCCAGTGTGATATAACAAGCGATACTTCAGCTGCATAAACATTAATTAATGTTTATTACAAAATTTAATAAAACAGAACTTTGAAACGACTCAACATTTCCAAAAAAAATGTAATTTCTGAACAACATTCCCATAACTCTTCTGTCAGATGACCATCCTTTCCTATTCCAACTATACCTTACTGCACATAAATTACGTTTCTGAAAACATAGTTTTATTATTGTAAATTGAATCCTACAATTGCACTAGAGAAGTTTGTTTTTATCTGTATCTATTTTTAAATACTTATTTAGTATTATTTATGAAATAGTATTTAATATATATTTCTATTTATTTATTTTTAAGTAGACTCTACAAGCAAAGTGGGGCTCTATCTCACAATTCTGAGATCAAGAATTGGATGTTCTTCCAACTGAACTAGCTAACTCCCCGAAGTTTATTGTTTTTAAAACCCCATAGCATCTCATTTGATAAAATATGAATGGCTTGTACCTAAATATTATTTTATGAATCTGAAGTTGTACATATTAGGGAGGGGGGGAGAATAGTTGGAGAGAAAGGCATTAACATTGACTGAACATCTCTTTGGGGCCAAGCATCTTAATACCCCAAATAACCTACACTTCATTTTTATAGAAAAGGAGTCTGTCTGCCCAAGTCTACAGAGTTAAAAATGGGGAAAAAAATGTCAGCCCTTGATGCCAGGATTTAAATATTATGTATATCTTTATTGCAGTATTTTTAAATAATTAATTTGTGAAATTTTTCAAGTAATTACGAATGTAGTAGATCTGTCTCTTCATCACCCAGATTAAAAAATGATCAAGAAGGGCACATTTGCTTCTTCTCTCCCTTTTTCCTTTTCCTTTTTCAATTTGCTGAGGTATTTTGAAGCAATCCCCAGACGTGTCATTTTATTGCTGCATGACTATCTGTAAAAAATATGGATTTAAAAAAATAAATCAATGCTGTTATTATATCTTATAGTCATGATAATTCCTTGGTATCATACGAGTTAGTCCATAATTCATTTCCCTAATTGCTTCAAGAATATCTTTTTTTCATCTGGCTTGCTCACACCAAATTATAAGCATGCATTTTAACAAAGATTTAACAAAGATAAGCAAGTTCTTATGATTCCAGAAAAGAGAGCGACGACAGAAACGAATTCTTCAGTCTTAACAACAAGTGAAGATTCTACAAAGTATGGTATAATATTCTTAGTTTGAATTTCGTAGGCCATCATTTAAAATAAACAATTGGCCATATCTATAGGAGGTTAATTTGGGGGTTTTGTTTTGCTTTTTAAAAGAAGAAAACTTTGGGGGGCCTGACTGTCTCTGTCAGTGGAGCATGTGACTCTCAGTCTCAGAGTTGTAAGTTTGAGCCTCATGTTGGGTACAGAGGTTACTTAAAAATAAAGAATCTTTTGGGGTGCCACCCAGGTGGCTCAGTCACTTAAGCATCTGATTCCTGATCTCAACTCAGGTCTTGATCTCAGGGTTGTGAGTTCAAGCCCTGCCCAGGTCTTCACACTGGGTGTGGTGCCTACTTAAAAAAACCTAATCTCCAAGGTGCGGGTAATTAGGAGATAGGTCCTCTTTTACCAGGACTCTAATCCCATTCAAGAGGGTTCTACCCTGGGGACCTAATCCCCTCCCAAAGTCCCCACCTCCTAATACCATCGCCTTGGTGGTTAGGATTTAAACTTATGAATTTGTAGTGGGGGACACGCATGTTAAGGCTATATAGCATGGCCTGAAACCAGTACTTTATGTTTCAGAAGGACATTTTATCCACAAAAGTAGGAAAGATGTCATCTCAGAATGATAGACCTTCCCAAGAAAGGATGTTTAGTAAATCTATAAATAGGTCTTAGAATATGGATATGACAACTGATAAATACCTCAAGAATTAATACTACCAAATGTTGTACTTCTACAGTGAAAAATAACATAGACCAGCATACTTAATATAGAAAGAGGCAGGTGCCTGGGTGGCTTAGTCATTTAAGCATCTGCCTTTGGCTCTGGTCATGATCCCAGGGTCCTGGGATGGAGCCCCACATCGGGCTCTCTGCTCAGTGGGGAGTTTGCTTCTCCCTCTCACTTTCCTTCTGAGTTCTCCCTCCCCCGCCCTCTCAAATAAGTAAATAAAATCTTCAAAAAAAAAAAAGTTATGGGACGCCTGGGTGGCTCAGTTGGTTAAGCAGCTGCCTTCGGCTCAGGTCATGATCCCAGCGTCCTGGGATCGAGTCCCACATCGGGCTCCTTGCTCGGCAGGGAGCCTGCTTCTCCCTCTGCCTCTGCCTGCCACTCTGTCTGCCTGTGCTTGCTCTCTCCCTCTCTCTAACAAATAAATAAATAAAATCTTTAAAAAAAAAAAAAAGTTAGGAGCAACAAGCAGTGGTCAACCTGACCATTTACCCAACCTTTCTACACTTTAGTCTCTGTAAGGTGGGATAGCATTAGTCCTACTCACAAGGTTCTTGTTGGTAAGCATGGCATGCGTCTGATCCATATACTAGTACTAAACAAATTCTAGCTAATTATTAACTTCACGTTTCAGACAGTATGCCCAAAAGATCATAAATTCAGCCTCTCATCTGCACTTGGCTTTCATGGGAACCTGGAGGACTGGTGAGGAAACTAGTTTTATCTCCTCAGGGCAGATGGTTGTGTTCTTTCTGCCTGCTGATGTGTAGTGGAGCCAGTGTTAATGATATCTCTAGGGGGCTTATATTTGAAAGAAGTAAGATTAAGTGCGGACAGAGTTATTTCTTCATTGTGTGTGAAACGCCTTGGAGACTGTGAAGTCTTTCTAAATATGTCTCCCAAGTTGGCGTGGTAGTTCGAAAGTCCAGGCTTTTTATAATATCCTAATTTTTCTAAGGACCAGTGGGTGAAACCAAATTCAAGTTTACAGATGGAAAAACTGAAGCACAAAATAATTCAGTCACTTGCTTAACATAATAATAGCTAACATTTATTGAGACTTTGTCTTCTGAATACTCTATATTTATCTTAACTCATATGATCCTCAGGATAATGCAGGCTGGTTGGTGCCACTTCATGTCCATTTTAAAGACAAGAAGACTGAGGCACATTTGCCCAGGATCACTTAGCTGGTAGGTGGAGGCCCAGGACCCATACTGGACAGTCTGGCCCCAGAGTACTCTGCACCACCCCTCCCAGAAGATTCTCTAAATGGAAACTTCTTGTGTTTAGAGTTGGAATTGGGGAGTGATGCTGGGGGTGGGGGTATTGTGTAGCTCCCCCACAAACACCACACACACACACACCTGTGGGTTGCAACATCTCTTCTCAGCTGCCCCCAGCCAGGAATGCAAGCTGGAGGCAGGCTCCACCCCCTCCCCCAGCTCAGGATCCCACTGTATCTCTTTGTTTCCTCTTTGTTGTCTCACAAAGATCTATTTGTTTGACCTTTCCATCTCTTCATTGTTTCATCCTAAATTGAGAGACAGGGACGAGGGCAGAGGGGGAATTGACATGAAACCCTTCAGAGGGAGCGAGATGAAAATGCCAGGGTATCTCTCTGATTTCCCTCCGCTTGTCACTTGTCAAATAGACATTTCCTCAAAATGCCTCTTCACGTCACCCTTCTTTTTTTCTTCTGCCCTTTAATCTGATTGATTGTACAGATATCAATTGCTTGTCTATCTGGGGGGGTAAGGTCGGCCTATTCTGCCGTAGAAAAGCTGTGATCTTGCCCTTGCTGTTCATATAAAACCCAGGGCGGGGGCGCCTGGGTGGTTCAGTGGGTTAAAGCCTCTGCATTCTGCTCAGGTTGTGATCTCAGGGTCCTGGGATCGAGTCCTGCATTGGGCTCTCTGCTCAGCGGGGAGCCTTCTTCCCCTCTCTCTCTGCCTACTTGTGATCTCTCTCTCTGTCAAATAAATAAAATCTTTTAAAAAAGTAAAAAAAAAAAAAAACAATAAAACTCAGGGCGATTGAGAACAGGGTGAGAAGAGTTCTTACGCAGCCTTATTTGTAGTCACTCAGTGCCTTCAGGAGGGAAAGAGACCCAGGAAGATAGAGGAGTTATTTGATTTAGGGCAGCACGAGTGTTCTTGGGGCTTACATTCAAAAGTTCCTCTTCTTTGAAAACCTTATTTTTATTCTTTTACTTGCTTTAGACAGTAACAGCCCCTCTCTCAGGGTGGATTTGGATGGTGGCATATGTTTGTTTTCCTCAGAATTTCTGGCTGTTGGATCAGCTATGCGCATACCCCTCATTTTGCCATTTCTTAATTATTTCACCGTGTGATACACACTCTGCTGGTTGTAGGCCTGGAGGCTTCCCCGAGGAAGCCAGCTGACCAGGAGAAGGTCCCAAGGGGAGAAGGGGAGAAAAGTCCCAAGGCACAGGAATGCCTTGTACAAGAGTCATGCCCAAAGGGGAACAGTGAGTTCAGAGCTGTGTGGGCAAGCGCCTGGGGCATGACGTGCCAGGACTGGGTGTACAGTCACTGGGAACAGTGCAGGGGGCCCCGGGACACTGGAAGGAGCTTCAACAGGAGAGGCCTTTGGCACCTCATGCGGCTTGATCTTCCTTTCCAGTGCCATGGGGAACCAAAGAAGGGTTTTGTGTCCTAATGGTGGGTATGTGTGGGGAGATTAGCTATCACTGGAGTTTTGCATTAGGGTATTTCTCTCGGCGTTCTTGGGAGGAGAGGCTGGAGGGGGAGCATCCCCAGAGAAGCCCAGAGAGGGCCCTACTGTAGTTATCCAGGTAAGGGTTCAGCAGGTCCCGAGGTGGGATGATTGATGGCGAGCCTGGCGCCCAGAAGGCACATTCCACATGCCCTTAGGTAGTGAAGTGAGTGACATGGCTATAAACTGGATGTGACAGGGAC